>JAOEHY010046431.1:0-27086 GCA_025447955.1 Psilopsiagon aurifrons
GAGAAGGCTGCGTGGAGACCTCATAGCAGCCTTCCAATATCTGAAGGGGGCCTGTAGGGATGCTGGGGAGGGACTCTCCAGTAGGGACTGTAGTGATAGGACAAGGTGTAATGGGTTTAAACTTAAACAGGGGAGGTTTAGATTGGATATGAGGATTCTTTCCTCTAAGGGTGGTGAGGCACTGGAATGTGTTGCCCAGGAAGTTGCTCCATCGTTGGCAATGTTCAAGGACAGGTTGGACATAGCCTTGGGTGATATGGTTTATTGGGAGCTGTCCCTGCCCATGGCAAGGGTGTTGAACTAGATGATCTTCAGGTCCTTTCCAACCCTAACTATTCTATGGTTCTATGGTTCTATGCCCCTTCCCTGTGAAAACCACAAATTTGTATTACGAGTGCATGAAATTCTTCATGTTTCTTTTCTGTGAGCCAAATAATATATACATTTCCATGCCACTTATATGTATAACTTTCTTCCAAATCTGTGCGCAAAGAAATACAGATAAACAAGGGAGAAAATGAATCACTGACGCACACTACAAATGAAATTCAATTTTTGTAAAGAGAGCTATGAATAAAAGTCCAGCATTGTTCTTTCTCCCTGGCTTGGCTTCTGATTTTTAGCAATCTGTTTTGAAGAAATGAAATTATTTCAGATATTTCATAATTTTGATGATGGATTGAAAAGTTTTTAGTTTGAATAATAAACTCTAAGGATCCATTGTTCAATTTAAATTAATTACTTTATCCAAGATTAACAATGGAAAAGATTTTGCTCACCTCAGGTACAATTAAGAGGAAACTCCTGCTATGCTTCTGTAGGGTTTTCCCCTTTACTGAAGCCCAGTGAGGTAAAAGACATGTACTGTAGGTGAATTTGCACTGTTAGAGTCAATAAACATTGTCCCTTTAACGATGCATAATCTCTTCGTATTTAATCAAACCCAGACTGAACGATGATATCCATACTAAATGCTCAGTCCTCAGTGAGGAAGGAGCAGTCACATATTGATAAACAAGTGAACTTTGATTATATAGAGACTAACCAAATTCACTGACCTTTGACTTTCATAAAAGAATTAAGCATTCACAGGGTAGCATCACATAGAATCCTTGGTCCGCTTACCTGCACAGGGTGAAGTTCTGAGCTGCTAAAAAACTTGAGTGGAGGTTTGTTCATTTACAGATTTAATCAAAGTCCTCTAGAATTAGCATTACAGCCTTATTCCTTATTACTATAACGAAACCAGAGCGCAGCTAAACACAACGGCTATAAACCAGTCCTCTACTAGTCCTTCTTTGCCATGTAGAGCCACAAAAATTAGACAATGGAAAGTGGTGGAAATTTGGGCAGTAGATTTATATGAAGTTCAAACTGCTCTACAAGGCTCTTTAGATCTTCTTCTTTGACCTTTAATGACTTACATTCTTTTGCTTTCAGCTTGTGTCATTATTGTTGCAACTTCAGTGCTGCCTATTACACAAGCATCTCAGTATACTTAACCATCATGTGTTGAAACCCACCATGTTCTGCAGCTTGCACTTAAAAACCTCACTGTCTTAGGAGCGCTTAAATATTTAAAAAATTCTGCATAATAACTTAGCAATACTTGAAATTATTTAAGAAGCTACAGAACACTGGAATTTTTTTAAATTGTAAAGGCATCATTTACTGTGTTTTGCAGACAAAGGGGAGAGTTCAAAGTTACATTATGGCATTAAGTGCTCAGTGAGGACTTTATTTCATTTCCAATAGGAAGTAGTGGGGAAGCATTCTCCTGGAACCCTCTTATATTAGATTACTATATCATATTACCAGGAATAAAGCATAATTATATTCAGAAATAATCAAATTAATCTGATATCTTTCTTATCCTCAGAATAAAGAAGAAATTCACCATTTCAAGCAAATTAATTATCTAAACAAACACACCAGTTTTATTCTATTCCAGCCAGGACTCAGCTCTGCAACAAAATCTGACATCCCAAGATGAACTATTTTCTTTTTTATTAAATTGTTGATAGTAGATAACAGTTTAAAAAAAAAAATGTTTACAGCACTTTTTAGATATACTGAAACTATATAAGAATTACAGCAAATTATTTTCATTTCCTTTCACTTGTGGGCCTCAGCTTTGAATGAGACATATACTTTCTGAAATCAATGGTGTGACATATGCTGGGAGGATCCAAAAGAGTTAATGTAGAGAAAATGTCTGCTGAATAAACATGGAAAAAATGTGCAACAAAAAAGAAACTTTCAAAAAAAGAAGGAAAATGGTTCCACCTGATTTTTATGAAAGTTGACAATGAGAAAAAGCCTGAATTATCTGTTCAAGCAGCTCCCTTCTAAACTCTCAGGAATTTAATCATTTTTAGTCTGGTCACCTAGTCTATTTTGCTGATTTTTGGAACGCCACCCTAGATTCCCAACTTTATAAGTAGGTTACTTATGTTTGCTACAAATAAGTAATCAATATAAACACAAAAGAATAATTAATCTTAATGATAAAAAGATAAGGGCATATACTTAATTGAATAGACCGACAGCAAGAACAGTTCTAACAAGTGAAATATTTTGTGAATATTTATACAAAACTAAGGCAGAGAGGATTAGTCTAAGGAGTAAACAGATACAGGAAATTCTAGAAGAATAATTTACAGAAAGAACACTTGGGTTTGTTAAAAAATATGTCAGCCATTTTTGTTTAAAGTGATTATTTTTCAGTATGGATAACATGGGAAACATGTAAGATAATAGTTTTTGTTTTTCATACTACTCTGACAGTCTGCTGTTAAATACACTAAGTGGGACAATCTAACAGGGATTTAAAAGATACCATCTGTTTGTGAGGTGAAACAAATACTTTTCTAGACCTATATTTCTAACTCTGTCTTCATCAGGGTACGTATCTTTCTTTGGAATTGAACCACATATAGCAGAGGATTTGTGCAATTAACTTAAGTATTTTGGGGAAGCTCACTAATTCTGCATGTAGGATAATAAGAAAATAACATGTAATTCTTTGAGTATTAATGCATTAACCATATCTTCTTTCTGAGGAAGTTGCTCAGAATATTCAGTATAATTCTTTGCTTCTTACAAGCTTGGTATTCTCAGCCTCTTCTATGTTAATGCATTCATCCTTCTTCATCCACCTTTCTCCTTTAAGAATGTTTCCATGTCTTTGTGTACTGTATTAAGAAGATAGGATCTCCAACCCTAATTAGCACCATTGGACATACCTACACTGAGGTACTGACATGATCTCTCTCAACCCTCCTTCCCCAAACTCTTCTTGTACTGTAAGTCATGCAATTACTGTAATTACTATGGAACTGAAGTGAGGTAGCAGTTCTGGAGGTGAGTTAACACAAATATTAGCCTGGTTTTAGAGATGAGTTATCCCTGTTTATATGATGTCTAGCTAAATTCAAGTAGGAGCACAATGCACTCCCATCAGCTGAAAAAATATTATGTAGATACTCTGTAAATTTAATCTTTCGACCTGGAATCCTACCAGAGTTATCATCAGAACTTAAAAATACAGCAAATAATCCATTTGAGATGAGTAAAATAAGCTTTAAATTTAAAGCATTTTTACTACTGTTACTGTACCTTAGCACATATATAATCCAGCCATGTCATTTACAGCCAAGCTCTGTAGTTCCAGTCTTTGTGCAGTTCAAAACCTATTGTGTTTTTTTTAACAGAAATTTTGATTTAACAGAGTGGTAAAATTTCAACCTCAGAAGACAGACTTCTGATGAAAAGAATTGTGTGTACCTTTCATAAGAAAGGGGTCAGCATCTGAAACAATATTAATTAATAAAATTGTCTCAAATAATTTGAGAATCTTTGATATTATGTTTTCTTATGCAATATACCTCCTCACCTGCATGGTGAAAACACCATAACCAGAGAAGAAAAGGGCATTTTAGGTGTCATTTCATTTCTAAAACCTTCTCAACAGAGATTTTATCAGTGTGCTTTCTTTTTTGCCTTTTTTCTTTGCACAAATTTGAGACTGCTTGTCTAAAGGAAGTGCAAACAAAACCTACATTGCAAAAGCAAGGCAGGTGCTTTTGTCAGTATGCTACTCTTCCTTGATGCTTGGTTGCTCTCCACAGCTCACATTTAACTGATAAGCCTTACACATGTTAACGTCTGGGCTGTGAATGAAAGGATACAACACTGTATGAAAGTTCGGATTTATTCATATGAAATGGACAGTGGCATAGGATTTTTTTTAAGCCATTTTCTGCACGTTGCCCATAACTTATTTGAAGTCATCAACCTCACTTAAGCACAATAAATACATCCTACACAGAAACTGCTGATAATAGAATAATGAGAAGTAGGAATGTATTCCTTCTGTTTGAAAGCCACAGAAGCCCTGATTATGCTTTGAAAAAAAAAAAAAAAAAAAAAAAAGTTGTGGTTAAGTGTTTAGTAATAGTGTTGGAAAAGAGATGCAAAATGTCAGATCAAGATCAAGTCACTTGGAATCCTTATGAAGAACATGCAGAGATTCAGTAGATATTACTCCAGCCTATAAGGTTAAATTAAGCCACAACCTCCTGAAGTTTGGCCACGTCACATGGTGGCTTTGTATTGAGGCTGGATTTCAATTTTCCCAATCCTCTTGTAAGTGCAGCTGCATAACGTGTGAATAAGCAGTCTTTATGTGTTGCTTACTAATTTCACCCCCAAGGAACATATTTTATAAACTTGAACACAGTACCAGAAATGATTGCAGCACAAAATTTGCTTTATTGCTATGCTAGACAGTCCTAAGAAGTAATTTCAATCAGTGAGAACCAGAGCCAGGAAATCATGAGTTCATCTCAGTTCTGGCAATAACTCCTTGTGTGAATTCTAGTATGTTATTCAAATGCTGGTTTTCTAAAGTGGACTCTTAGTTTGGACACTTTTCTTCTTGGGCACTTACTTTCTAAAATTTAGCATGAAATCCTGGTTTCATTGAAGTCCTTTGAAGTTTTATGTTCACAGAGGTCAAAATTTCACCTCTATGTTTTTTGTTTGAGAGTACTGAATACTCACTCTCTGTTGACTTCTGGTCAGCAGTTTAGCATTTCTACAACTAGGCCCTTTCTCCAAGTAAGCATTTTATTAACATTTTCACCATGGGATAAACATTTAAAAATAAAAGTTTTTGTTTCCAAATATTGTGCATACCTCATGGACATTTTTTGCAATAGTAAGCAATAGGTACAGAGCAACAATATACTCTTTTTAGCTTCTAAGACCCAAATTCACAAATCCATTTTTTTTTTTTTTTAAACACAGACATTTATGTGTTTAACTGTCAGACACTAACTACGATTATTTCATGGTATGAAAAGTTTTAATGCAATGGCACAGGAAAAGGAATGTGTATAGGATTTATTTTTCTTATACTTGTATACAGAGTTGCAGCTTCAGATGCCTTTCTCTATGCTTCTGACTTCATAGCCCATCCATAGAAATGACAATGCAGACTGTTCAGGTGATTTGCTAAACAATTATGAACTCTGCAGAACAAATCCACTCAATTCAACCTTTTAGCTGGTCTTTTTCAATAAAATGCTGAATGTTGAATTTTGAACCTGAAGCATATTTATTCTGTTGTACGCTTGTAAACTTTTAATCTGTTTTAACTGAAGAAACAGCATCAAATATGGACTGATCTAATGTACTGATGTTTCAGTTTCTCAGTGTAGTATATGGGACAGAACTGAAAATTCATTTGGTGCTTCCAGATCATAATGAACATGCCTCTCTGTCAGCTATCAATCATTCTCTTGTAATTCAGAGTTTTTGTTTTGCGGCTTGTTTAAAGAACACAGCCTTGGTATAAGTGCAAGATAAATTAAGAGGTATTACTTTTGCTGTGTGGTCTTGTATTATACTCTCTTGCACTAAGTCTAGTGCAATTGCTGACAGCAGACACTTATTAAGCAAGAAAATTTTCGAGTGAAGAAACAAATCAGGCACTCAAATCCCATAGCTGAGGTCCTTGGACACTCCACTCTAAGCACCTTGAAAGTCTATTTACCCACTTAAATTTCTTAGATTTCTTAAATTTCAACCAACTTTCTCATATGGTGTGTTTGCCGAGTGTAAATATCATGGGAATTATTTGATTATTCTGGTTTTATTGATTGTTCTTCAGGTGTCCTGATACAGTAATTGAAACACACCAACAATCATCAAGTCTTGAAATGGCTTTATTCAAATTCAGTGGCTTCATTATTATCTGCTCTCTTTATGCTTAATTTTGTATTCTGTAGGCTCTTCGAAGTTCAGTGCATACACATAATGCAACTTTGAAATTCTTATCTCTCCTTTTAACAAATTGTGCTGTGGATACAAATTAAGCCATCAAGCAAAGAAAACAGCAAGACACCCTCACATAATACTGGTTTTATTTATGTTGGCTATAAAATATCAATCATAATTTTAAAGCAATTTCTTAAAAATACCATTATAATCACCTTTTAGGAAAAATTACTTCACAATGATAGAATAATGCATGAAAAGAAAATAAAATTGTTGTCTATTTGCTTGAAGAATTATAGAAAACTGTGAGGCTATCTCTATAATTCTTAGGATAATTTTATTTCATGCAAACAATAACAGAATGAAAAAATGCAGAAATAAAAAGATTATAATGGGAACTCAAAAAGCAAGGAACTAAGGGCAAAATCAATCCCTCTTCTCCCCACACTACTTTCTACAAAAATGAAACAGACTGGAAGGTGTGTCTAATGTCTAGCAGAAACAGATTTGCTTCCCAAAATTCCCATGGAGCTTTAGCTTTGTCACCATAAAATGTATGGTGAATCCTTCTCCTAAATGTACATTGTCAGGTTTTGAAGAATCAGTTAACAGGCTAGAAATTAGTTCCTTTTGCTCTGTTTATAAGACACAAACTTCATGAAAAAGTCATAGAGTGAGCCCCATCTGCATCACCTTCCTTACCCAAAATAAGATTTAAAATGAGTCTTTAAAAACATGCCTTATGGCTGAATTTCTCAGTGATTGATTTTTTTTTTTTTTCTGATCCATTTTTAAGAAGAAAGATCCAGAGATTATGATTTCACTTCTGAACTACATTCCAGTTAAGGGATAAAGAATTAAACATCTGTTCCTTGTTCCCTTATACCTCTTTTCTATATCCATATTTTTCACACACTTTTTAAGTACTTTGTGATATTTGTTAGAATAATAATACCACTATCTGTAGCAAGAAAAAAGGGGTTTAAAAAGAAAATAAAATCTTTATGAAATTATTAGGTATTGTATTCCTTCACTGTTTAGTGTAGTCTCCTGTGTGACAATAATTAGGTACTAAAATGTAACCAGATTATTGCTGAGATCTCTTTTTTTACACTATTTAACACCTAATTAGGTGTTAAATTCATAAATTAAGTCATTCTAAATAGGTTTTAGAACCCAATATATTTTAACACTCAAAGATTTTTCATTTGATTCATAATAATGTGATACTATTCTTCTGCATCCCAAAATCAAACCTTCTGAAAGAATCAGCCAGGAGAGGTTCAAAACTCATACAACATAAATGGGCCCTTAATGATGAGTTGAGTGTATAAGGATATCTGCCAAAACATGTATGCTTAGGACATTTTAATAAGTGTAATAAGTAATGCATGAATGTCTGTTGCCTTTGGCTCTGGTGGAAGTAGGAGTACTAAATACAGTGTGAAAGAAAAACAAGGAAAAATGCCATAGCAGAATAAAGAGATCCTATAACAAAAAAACCCCTAAGCATATTTATTCATCCTACATATCCACTAAGTGAAACAACAAATGTGTTTCAAGCTAGATTTTCTGAATAACCAGATTTTATCGGAAAAGAGATGTCTGACTGAAGTTGCTCTATTTATTCTCTTTCAAGCACTTCTAGTTCAATTAAGCTAACCTATTTCCCCTTTCTTTGTCATATTCTCAGACATAGACTAAACTAATGTATTTCTTGATTTGCTCTGTGTCTTAGGTCATGGTCAAACCTAAATGTTCTACAACTGGCATTTACTCATTATTTTGATTGAAAAAAGAAAAAAGAAAGAAAGAAAGAATTGTGGTTTACTTTGTCAAAACAACGTATATGCATTATATAATTAATGATATGTAGAACATATTAGAACCTGGCTGATATTTTCATGCATATACTGTGGCTGCCAGAATAAAAACAAAAAGCCTTCTTTGTGTTAATGCATTGGGCAAGAATACACAAACGTATAATTGTAACAGAGCCACGATGGTAGCATTTTGGCTGGAACACATGATGCTACAACATAAAAATTCTTATAAGCAAGAAAGCAAGCCACATACATGAAATGCTGGTTTTATAGACAATATCTTTACACACCAATGAAATATTGACTTTGCTTTAATGGTAGTGTTCATATTACTGCTATTATTCTGTGAAAGAACTGACCCCAAATGACTGAGGAAGCAAGGAAAATGATGGAAGCAAAAGGTTTTCCACTTTTGCCTGTAGTGCTATGTATTAAAATAGGTTTTCTTGTGGAAAATATTCAGAATGAATCAAAGGAATAAAGCATCAAATTTTTTTTGAAAAAGTAGACAAAAGTGCTCTTTGCAAGGTTCAAGAAATATCCGGACTGCATATGTGCAATAATCTTCTTTACAACAATTTGGATTGCCTGGGTTTTATCTACCACCTTGTATGCCTCGAAGGATACCAGAATTATGGCTCTAAAAAACATTGAAGATTCAGTAGCAAAATTTTGCTCTCATTGCAGACCCTTTGGAGCCCCTAATTGGCCTCTACATGGACAAAAAGTGGGCAATATGACTTTAAATTCTGTCTCTTCATTCCTTTGACTTCAAAGACAGTGTCTGCTTTTTAAAAAGTGGAAAAGAATAAGGAGTTGTATTAATATCTACATTTAAAATAAGAAGTATAACTGACCTAACATGATCACAGAACAATAATTTTGAAAGACTAAGACTTTCTAAATTATTCTTGTTTTGCATTTATGTTGTGTATGCACAAATTTATTTAGCTCACAAACAACTGGCGATGACAGCTGGGGAAACTTGTGGCAATAGTCATTCCCAGTCCTGGTTTATGCAATAGCTCAACTGAGATGTGAAGTAGGAAATGTGCTGTTTATCTTCTTTTCTCTCCTATTTGGGTTATGCTGCCTCCTGATCTCAAGCTAGGACCTAAAGTAATCTCCCCTATCAACTTCCTTTAGTCCTATAAATTGGGAATCCAGTCTGTCTGCATTTTTACTGAGTTCTACCCCTTTAAGCTGGCTGGTAGAAAAGATCCATGAAGCCGCTTAATTATGGGTTAAGTGACTCCTCAAAGAAAAGCAAGGGATCATAGCAGTCTCCAAAGCCCAAAGTTTTGTACATATTGGCAAAAATTTTCATGCTAGTTTGACATCTTCTCCCATGTGGAAGAATGAAAGTAATTGCAGGCATTTTGCAGGGCAAGTTCACAATTACTTGTACTCAAGGCTGAATCTCTAAAGGTCTGGACATGCTCCATAATTACAGCTTTGAGCATTGCATGAAGAAAACGCAACAATATTGTATTCCCTCATCACTGTAGAAGACAGGATGTCCGCTGCAGTAATATTTCTTTTCATACTTGTGTTCAGTAGGCTTGTACATCAGGTTTAGTTATTGCATTCAAGCAAAAATATCACCATATACTAAAACCAGCATGTTACACTTCAGTTTTTACACACTCTGTAGAAAGACAAATGTTACAACCAGGAGACATGTAAGTATATATAAAGAAACAGTTTTTCCAGACAAGCAAGATAAGTAGAAACCACTTTTTTATATTCAGTGATGATTAATATTTCTATGAAAGATTGGGTTATTTTCTGAATATATATCAAGAAAATATTTAGATTTTGTAGGACAAGAGAATTGAAGAATAGTTTAGTTGGAAGGGACCTTTGGAAATTTTCCTAGGCAGCCCCTTCTGCTTTAGGTAGAGTCAGCTTCAGCAGGTTGTTCAGGACCATGTCCAGTTATGTTTTATCCTCTAAGGATAGAGGCTTCATAATCTTACCAGGTAACATATTCCAGGGTTCAATCACCCTTAAAATAAAATTGTTTTTTCATATATTTAAATGAGTTTTTCAGTATTTCTGGTTGTGACTATTACTTTTCTTTATATAGCCCAGGATGCTGTTGACCTTCATTGCCACAGGGCACATTGCTGGGTTATGGTCAGAACTGTAGAATTCCAGGTTGGAAGAGACCTAAAGGTTCATCTGGTTCAACATTCCTTGACAAAGCAGGACCTATGCTTGATGTCCTAGCTCCCTGTCATCTTGGGGTCCATCAGGAACTTTGAATCACTCTCTGTCAATTTTTTTCCAGTCAGTTGACCCCAGTCTGTCCTTGAGCATCAGAATATTCCTTTCCAGATACAGGTCTTTGCATTTCTTTTGCTTAATTTCATGATGCTCAGCTCAAAATAAGCTTTGACCTTCCTAATCCCATCTCTGCGCATTTGGACAGCATCCCTACATTTCTCCTGGAATGTGTACCCAAACTTAGATTTCTTGTATTTTTTTTTTTTTTTTTTTTAATGTGCATGTTTAGTCAGGAGCTCCTTGATCATCCACGCACTTGCCCTGACACTGGAATATTAGAATGGACAGTCCTTGAGCTTGAAGTAGGAAATCATTGAAAGTCAGTAAAGATTTATGATTTTCTTTCAGGTATTCAATAAAACATTAATCTGGGCTACACTGCTTCTTCAAAAGTGAGGAAGACAGACTGCCCTGTTAGTGACATCTCATAAGATGGTTCATAAGATGCATGTTCTTTCCCTCCCATCTGTTAGCAGAATGAGAACAGACCTTACTACTTTCATAACTTTAAAATAGTTCAATATTTATAACTTAGATTCCAAAAACCAAAGAAAATAACCAATTAGAATTACCAACTAGACTTCCAGTCTGATGGACTACATGTGTTCCTACAGTTTATGTCAAATTATCTTTCTGTACCTGCTTTATTAGAAAAATAAGCCTGACTGAAATGAGAAAAGATGCCTACACTTATTATGAGGTCGACAAGGGGTGCATTACAAAGATGGCTGGAAGGCCGAGGTCCCAAGAATGGCGATGAATGAAGTTAAATCCAGCTGGCAATCAGTCATGGGTGGTGTTCCCTCAGGGCTCAGTAGTGGGGTCAGTTCTGTTTAATATCTTTATCAATTATTTGGATGAAGGGGTCGAGTGCACCCTCAGTAAATTTGAAGACACCAAGTTGGGCAGGAATGTTGATCTGCTTGAGGGTAAGAAGGCTCTACAAAGGCATCTGGACAGGCTGGACTGATGGGCTGTGGCCAATAGTATGAGGTTCAACATGCAAAGTGATGTGTCCCGCACTTGGGCCACTACAATCCCAGGACTAGGGAAATGACAGCCTCCCTGTACTTGGCACTGGTGAGGCAGCATCTCAAATACTGTATTCAGTTTTGAATGCTTCACATTGAGGTTCTTCAGTGTGTCCAAAGGAGGGCAAGGAAACTGGTGAAGAGCCTAGAGCACAAGTCTGATAAGGAATTACTGAGGGAATTGTGGTTGTTTAGCCTGGAGAAAAGGAGGCTGAGGGGAGATTTTATACTCTTTGCAACCACCCGAAAGAAGGCTGTAGCAAGGAGCACGTTGGTCTTCTCTCACAAGTAACAAGTCATAAGACAAGAGGAAACAGCCTCAAGTAGTGCCAGGGTGGGTTTAGATTGGATATTAGGAAAAAAATCTTTACCAGAAGGGTTGTCAAGCATTGGATCAGACTGAGTAGGCAAGTGGCATAGTGAAAATATGTGTAGATGTGGTGCTTAGGGACATGGGTTAGTGTGGACTTGGCAGTGTTCTTGAAGGTCCTTTCCAACCTAAATGATTCTGTGACTATGATTCTGTGATTAGTAAAGGTGGCTTGCCAAAGAGATTTGAGTGTGAACTTTCAATTTATTTAGTGATATTCTGTTGATACACTTGGAATTCTTCTAAGTAAGGTTACTCTCAGCATGTGCTGAGAATTAAATGATCTTGTTACCATTTCAAAGTCCTGGTCAGTACATATTATGCATGAAACAAAACCCATGCTCTTCATTGAAATGAAACAATTTTCTTTCAGTTACTAAATAACAGTTGCTATAGCCTTGAATAAAATTTGGATGGTAAGAGCTCAGCAGTGACTTTGATCTACATAAGTAGAAGTACCTATGATATACACCGGTAGAAATAGGCACTAATGAGCACTGATACTGCAAAAGTCTATGTGAAGCTTTTCATGAAGGTTCCCAAGATCAAAACCCTACAATATTGGTTTGATGAGCTTATTCCGTATTTTAACTTTTTTTTTTTTTTTTTAATTAGAAATACTACTACATTCAGGCAGGATAAAAAATTGACAACAGTATTTTTCCTTGATATGTTAACATTTTTCCCGTAATAGAGAAGAATTGATGGGATTTATTTCACCTCATTTTCTGCAAGAGCAGAAAGGTAGATTCAGTAATTTGAGAGATCTTTTCCAATCCAATGCTTTTTTTTCTAATGGAAATTAAAGATACAGAACTTTCTTTTAAGAAGCTGTCAGAGGGCAGTGAAGCTTAAAAAGATGTAATAGGTCACCTGCTCCATTTATCTAATAGTATAGTAATGTTGTTCTCAATATTATCCTTTTAATTTTGTTCAGTGCAGTTTTAAATATCTCAAGTGCCAGAGGTTCCATCACCTGTCTTAAAACATCAGCTTGCAGGAAAATAGCTCTTATGATAGGAAATCTCTCTGACTACATCCCTGCCTTTTATCAGTACGGTAGTAACAGTTAACCAATGTCTAGGCTTGGGAACTATTCAGAATAAAAGCAAACCCTTTGCAGAGCATTAGTAGTAGACAGAAACAAAAAAAATGGTCATACAACAGTAACTGTCTTAAGTGAGGTGTCTGACATTCAGAAAATGTTAATATTCTCTAGACTTACCTGAACTAAACATTTTACTGATTGTGGGGGACTGAGCTCAGTGACCTAACTGTCCTCTTCTACTCTTAACACATCTGTGCAATGTCAGAATGCCTAACTCCAACATTTATAATAGTTTGTGTTCTGGATTGGTGCCAGTACCTAAAGTCTCTGTGTCTGACCAATCTTGCATTTCTGAGCAGTCTTGGATTGTCATCTCTCCTGCTGGTTGATCTGTCGCAATCATATTCCAGGCTGACATCATAATACCTATTCGCTCACAGGTGTTACTTCATACACTCTGTTCCCTGAACTCCTACATGGTTTTCCAATTTCCTTCAATTTTTTTGCTCAGTGAATATTTACAAGGTCTCAAAGCCATCATTCAGTTGCAAGCTGTAAACAGGTCTTTTCACTTTCTCTGAAAAGCCATCCTGAAATGTCATGTCAATGGTACTTTTTCCATTCTCTTTCAAAATTCAATAAAACAGCCTCCTCCCATGAGTGTGGAGTCATTTCACTATAGGAATGCTGTGACTTCCATGTAGAAGATGCTGAATTATGGCACACTGTAATTACTATAAGTGTCCAAACTACTGCGAAAATAGAGATATTATAGAGATATTAAAACTAAAGAGAAGGAAATATCCAAACAGATTTGAATATTGCCTTCAAGTTTATAACTGTCTGCAACCATTTCCAATTAAGCTAGGAGAACTCCCTGACTATCAAAACACGAATTCTCTGAAATTGTTTACTAAAAACAATCTTCTAATAATATCAAAGCAACTTCATGCTTATCTTTGTTTCCTTCCCTTCTCTTATACCTTATAATTTTTAACTCATTTTCCTTGAAATTACTTGTTTCTTGGAACCATGCAGCCACTCACTCACTCTCCCCCTTTTTCCACCCCCTGATCCTGGGGGGATGGGGAGGAGAATTGAAAGAATGTAAATCCCACAGATGAGGTAAGAACAGTCCAGTAACTAAGGTATAATACAAAACTACTACTACCACCACCACCAATAATAATATTGATAAGGGAAATAACAAGTGGAGAGAATATAAAACTAAATGGGGAAAAGGAAAAAAGAAAACAAAACCCACAAGTGATGCACTATACAACCCCTCACCACCAATCAACCGATACCCAGTTCAACCCAAGCAGTGATCTGTGCCTTCCGGGTAACCTCCCCCAGCTTATATACTGCGCATGACGTGCCTTGGTATGGAATACCCCTTTGCCTAGGTTGGGTCAAGTGTCTTGTCTCTTCTTCCTCCGAGCTTCCCATGCCCCTCCTCGCTGGCAAAGCATGAGAAAGTGAAAAGTCCTTGATCAGAGCGAGCATTACTTAACAACAACTAAAACACTGGTATGTTATCAGCGTTGTTCTCAGGCTAAAGTTAAAAACACTGCACCACCTCCTAAGAAGGAGAAAAATGACTGCTACAGCTGAATCCAGGACTCAGTCTTAGCTGCAGTTCTTTAAGTGGTTTACATTTCAGTGATTTAGTTCTTCCAATCTTTTTTGAGTGGTATATAAATATCATGATCATTATTTAAAAGGATGGAGAAACTGAGGTGCTGAAAATTACCTAAACATCTTATACAGACTCAGCTCAGAATAATACTCAGAATGCGTCTAAATCATATAGAAGTGTCCTGGGATACCTGTGTCTTTCAAGTTAGTGAGGTCCACAAATGGATATAATATAGTCATAACTTCTGGGACTTCAGCTATTATTTCTACATGGCTATGCACTGTGTTATGTCCACAGCTTTGTTAGGTGACTATAATACTGCTCTGCACTATAGCAGCATAGCTGGGGCCTCACAAAGGCCTGTATTTCTTTTTCTAAGTTTTACTCATGGCATCAGAGCTTGAATGTCATTGTGAGAAGAGGTTCTTATCTGAATGCCTACTACTACTCTTTCACAATAAGCCAATGAAATACTTTTTTTTTTCAGTTATCTTGAATTCTAATGGATTTGGATATATTGTCCTGTATTTATACCTGTACCAAATTATGCTTTTTTTTTTTTTTTTACTATCTTATTTTTCTTACAGAATATGGCATTTTGTAATAGCTTTGCTATAGAACAATGCTATTAAGAACTAATTGAGGACCTGTTAAAGGCACCTTGCTGAAAGCAAAATTCATTTACAACAATAGTCTATCAGTAAAGGCATAAATATGCTTCATACTGTGCATTTTCCTGAACACAGTCTTTGTAATATCATATAATTATAAATGGCTGTGAAGGTATTGCAATGTTGATATTCAAATCAGCCTGGAATTTTTAAGTGCTGCTGCTCTTGTTTTATAATATTAAATTCTTCTTTTCATAGCAAGAGAATGATGAATTTCAGAAATGTTTTTCTGTGAACTTGAAAAATCAATATAATAAAGATGAAAGCATGCATGTACACAAAGCAATAAAGTTACTAAGAGGCTTTATGGAAAATATATAGCTCAAATAATACTTAAACTAATTGCAAGTCTCAAGGTTATTACAAAGGGTGAGATCTGAATCCAGGTTAAAACACATCTAAAATTTCTCTTTGTAGCCATATGTAAACTAAATTTCTGAGTTTATTCCAGAGTCATTGGAAATTTAAGACTTAATCACTTGCTGTCCGATGCCATTTCAGATGCCTGGGCTTCCAACTGCTCTGGAAAGATGGGTGACTGGAGGCTCAGTGTAGAAAAAACAGCATGTTTTACAATATACAGGTTCGCCAGGAAGCATCATAGCATATTCCTATGCCATAGTAGGGTCTTCAGTAAGTGATCTGCTTTTCTTAAAAGGAGAATTATAAATATTCAGACTTCAGAGGACTTATTCATTTCTGGAACTGTGAAATGCATGCAAAGGAAAAAACAAAATCTTCCACAGTCAAGATAGATAGATCTGCACATTCATATCCATTAAAAAAAAAAAAAAAAGTGAATTAATTATTAATTATACCACACATTTCAACCAGAAGGTCAAAGAACTGCCTATTAATGTCAAACAAACAAGCACCTATAAAATGTAAATAGAATGCAATAAGAAAGGAACACTATTTTGTGCTTAGCTGATGTTTCTTTTATTGAAGGTAATTTCACATGCTGTACCTTCCTTAACAAGATTGAAGAACACTTTAACAAGTTTATATTCTAATCCATCTTTTTCTGAAATACAAATGAAAAGAAATTGCATAATATCGCCCTCCTTATCACTTGAGAAATAATTATATAATATCTTCCTTTAAATCTGACAGGCTCACTTAGGATCTTGTCTTGGTCACTTTTACTTCCTCTCTTTATCTAAGTCTCTCCCTTTTTTTTATTTTTATAGTCAAAACTATTTTCCATAGCATGCTTGTCAGTGTTTCACAGCTGTAAATACTAGATGCTTCATAGGAAAATGCAAAAGATCTTGTAAAGGGCAGAAGGTGCATCTTATCCCATCTTCCCTGGTAAAATCTTAGTCAAATGTCTGAGTTAAGACATGTCCTGCTAATGAGAATTTTATTTCCCTTGCAAATCTTGTTCTTCAGTGCTTTCTAACTATAACTTTTTATCTATATCAATGCATATTGACTTGCTGGATATAGCACAGATCTTGGTTTCAGCCTTAAATATTAATGCATGTCATTGCCTAATTCTGTAGCATGTGAAAAATATACTTTATTTCAGCAGGTTGGGACAGCCTTCCTTTACATACCATCAGAGATATTACATTCTTTCATATAAGATAGGAACACTAGAAACTAGTAATCTACTATATCTATTATAATATTATTTTGTGTTTTTCTCAAATGAAAGAAGTAAACTGACCATTCTCTGCAGCTTTATTGTATACTGAGTTGCTGATTGAAGTGGGAAATTTATCAACTATGCTGAGATACTCACACTACACTTCAGGATCTATCAGCCTACATAAAAATTTTTTTAATAATTATTTGATATCAGATGGCTGCTACCAGTATTGAGTGACAAGAGCCACAGGACCTCTCAAATCCTGAATCCTTCCCAACTGCCAGAGACAATGTAATTAGGTTGAGGGCACCAGAACTGTACAAAACACTCCAAGTGGGGTCTCATGAGAGCAGAGTAGAGGGGCAGTATCGTCTCCTTCGACCTGCTGGTCACACTCCTTTTAATGCAGCCCAGGATACAGTTGGCTTTCTGGGCTGTGAGTGAACAATGAAGCTGGCTCATGTTCAGTCTCCCATCAAGCAACACCCCAAAGTCCTTCTCCACAGGACTTAATGCATGCACACAGAAACATAGACATTCCACCTCCCCAGGACAACAGGTCACAAGCATATGCAACTTTTTCTAAGAGCATTGGTTCTACTATTTACTCACACTATTCACACTTGCGTTCCTACCCCAACAATAGAGAAATAAAAAATAAAAAAAACCCAAAAAACCAACTAAATAAACAAAAAACTCACAGAAAACTCTGAATCCAGGCATGTCACATGTCTCCAGCTTTTTAAACTTAGTAGTCTGGTGATAATGCCTTTTTCTTCGGATCATCTTGACACGGATTAAAAAAAAACCCCACAAAAACAGAGTTAATAAGGATTGTCCTATAAACCCTCCAGGGCTTGTAGAAGATAACAAAAAGCTCAGGAATACCAACCTTATTAAAGGAGTTTCAGAGACAATACTAAGTGGTAAAGGGCTCAGTTATTTCAGCTGAAATGACCACTATGTAAAGAGTGGTCATAATATCAGCCATTCAAAAAGAGGAAACAAGGGGGAGAGGAGAAGAAGCAGTGTGTAGCTGTAGGTGGTAATTTCTCATGTGGCTATGGGATTCAGCCAGGTAGTGATCAGTTGCAATGGTATAGAATCATAGACTCATAGAATAGTTAGGGTTGGAAAGGACCTTAAGATCATCTAGTTCCAACCCCCCTGCCATGGGCAGGGACACCTCACACTAAACCATGTCACCCAAGGCTCTGTCCAACCTGTCTTTGAACACCACCAGGGGTGGAGCACTCACAACTTCCCTGGGCAACCCATTCCAGGGCCTCACCACCCTCACATTATGCTCATTCATTTACATCAACAAGAATGCATGTGATTCCAACTAGCAAAATACTTTGAAAAACAAGAATGAAGAGGTGCCTTAGAAAGATTAGGGAATATGCTCACACCACAAGGTGAGCAGCAAAACCAAATCTGCCTACTGTCCTATCTTATACTTTATCCATGAGGTAACATCCACAAAATGGAAGTCTGAGCTCCAAATCTCCCTTAAGTGGAGTTGGATCAGGAGATCTTGTTGATTTACTGAAAACAAATACAGCCATTGAATGGGATATTGTTTTATCGAGGTTTACATGGATCACATTTCCAAACTTGCCTTGCAGTTACCCTATCTCCTGATCTAAGATAAGAAACAACTGACTATATCTGGCTTAAAAGGTCCCTGAACCACAAATGGACAAAGAGAACAGCACTTTGGGCAGCAGGCCTATGCACTTGCTCTGCACTTGGGCACCTCTTTAAGATTTGGTATTACCAGCTGTCAGAAACAGTGTGACAGCATAGAGGGACTTTTGATCTGTGTACCCTTAGACTTACTCTTTTTGCATTTGTTCTCTGATGGTCTCTGTTTTTAACTCCTCTCTTCAAAGCCATTTCATTATAATCACAGTAGGTTGCACTTTTCTGTCCAGGAATTTTTAACTCTGATTTATGATTTTGGTGACATTTTCATCATTAGGGCAGCAACTTTTACTCCTCATCCTTTCAGATCCTGCTCTTATTCTTGAAACTTAATGCCTAGTCCTCATTTCTACAATATGGACTTTTCCAGAGGTGAGGCATGTGATAGGACCATATACACTGTCAAAGAAATCAATTAAGTAGCACAAGAAAAAATATTAACACTTCATAGGTCAATGAAGACTTGACCATACTAAGATCTAAATAAGCCATTAAAGTGCAGACCTGGATGAAAATGAATGGGCTAAGACATGTAGAATCAGAGAATCATAGAATCAGAGATTCATAGAAGTATAGAGTAGTTAAAGTCAGAAAGTACCTTAAGATCATCTAGTTCCAACCCCCCTGCCATGGGCAGGGACACCTCACACTTAACCATGTCACCCAAAGTTCTGTCCAGCCTGGCCTTGAATACTGCCAGCGATGGAGCATTCACAACTTCCCTGGGCAACACATTCCAGTGCCCCACCACCTTTACAGGAAAGGACTTCTCCCTTATATTCAACCTAAACTTCTTCTGTTTAAGTTTGAACCCGTTACCCCCTTGTCCTATCACTACAGTCCTTAATGAAGGATCCCTCCCCAGCATCCTCATAGGCCCCCTTCAGATACTGGAAAGCTGCTATGAGGTCTCCACGCAGCCTTCTCTTCTCCAGGCAGAACAGCCCAAACTTTCTCAGCCTGCCTTCATAAGGGAGGTGCTCCAGTTCCATGATCATCCTTGTGGCCCTCCCCTGGACTTGTCCCAACACTTGCATGTCATTTTTATGTTGAGGACACCAGAACTGTACACAGTACTCGAAGTGAGGTCTCAAGAGAGCAGAGCAGAGGGGAAGGATCACCTCCCTCAACATGCTGGTCATGCTCCTTTTGATGCAGCCCAGGATACAGTTGGCTTTTGGGGCTGCAAATGCACATTGCAGGCTCATGTTTGACCACCAAGCCCAAGTCCTTCTCTGAAGGGCTGCTTTGAATCTTTCCTCTGCCCAACCCATATGTGTGCCTGGCATTGCCCAAGCCCAGGTGTACGACCTTGCACTTGGCATGGTTAAATTTCATAAGGTTGGCATCAGCCCACCGCACAGCATGTCCAGGTCCCTCTGTATGGCATTCCTTCCCTCCAGCATATCAATCAAACCACACAGCTTGGTGTTGTCAGCTGTTCATGTCACCGACAAAGACGTTGAACAAGACCGGTCTCAGCTCCAGTCCCTAAGGGACACCACTTGTTGCTGATCTCCAGCTGGATATTGAGCCATCCAGCCAGTTCTTTATCCACTGAGTGGTCCACCTATCAAATTGATGTCTCTCCAATTTGCAGACAAGGATGTCATGAAGGACAGTGTCAAACGCTTTGCACAAGTCCAGGTAGATGACATCAACTGCTCTATCCCTGTCCATCAGTTCTGTAACCCCATCATAGGAGGCCACCAAATTGGTCAGGCAGGATTTCCCCTTAGTGAAGCCATGCTGGCTGTCACCAACCACCTTGTTGTATTTCATGTGCCTTAGCATGCTTTCCAGGAGAATCTGCTACAAGATTTTGCCAGGCACAGAGGTAAGACTGACTGGTCTGCAGTTCCCTGGCTCATCCATTTTCCCCTTCTTGAAAATTGAGTTTATATTACCCTTTTTCCGGTCACCATGAACTTTTACCTTTCTGCCATGATTTTTCAAATATGATGGGCTAATATGTAGCTGAGATTCCTCTCGTGAAACCTAGGTGGTTTGAAATTTCGGTGCATCAGATTCCAGCATTTTATCTGGAATCTTATTTGTTAACGACTTGATGAGAGGGTTGCAGTGGATAGGACTTTGAAGCAAGAGATGGGGAGGGGACAGGTTGATCTTTCCTACACAGCCATGGG
This sequence comes from Psilopsiagon aurifrons, assembly GCA_025447955.1. NCBI lineage: Eukaryota > Metazoa > Chordata > Aves > Psittaciformes > Psittacidae > Psilopsiagon > Psilopsiagon aurifrons. The sequence continues at coordinate 20,602 of JAOEHY010046431.1, forward strand.
CTTTGCTAAGTGGCCTTGATCACCACCTACTGGCTCTTGTTAACTCCTTACAAGCGTTCCTACTCTCGGAAGTGGTTTAGCCCTGGTTACTGGATGTCTAACGAACTGACTGAGCGTTTCATTCCTAGCTGAAAAAGCATCAAAGGGGCAGACTAGTTTCTGTCTAGGCAAAACTGTAGGAATGGTACTGGAGGGAGGCACAAAAATATTTCTTAAATTCTATGTATGCTATGATTCTTCACTACATTGTTTAGCACTGTAGCTAGAAGTCCAACACAGGGTTCTGGAGAACACAGAAGGAATTTACACAAGACTTGTAAAGCTTGTGCCCTCATCACAACTAATATGTGAGCTTGGTAAAAAAACCAAACAACCCCAAAAATGTATAGGACAACTTTCACGGGAATGTATGAACAGAATTTTAAAAGAAAAACTGTTGGAGGTTTTTAAGAATAGTACTCAATGATATCTTATTGGTTTTTATAGAAAACAGAGCAGAAAAGTATAATTGCACGTGCATCAGGACTGAGTGTACTATAAAAACCTGGTTTCAAATGATATGCTATAGAAAAAAGATATTTAACAGCTGGAACTTACAAAAGATATTAAACATTTTTACAGATTAAAGTATTCATAAATCTTCCGAGATTTATGTAATGGGCATACTTCCTTGGTCTGGGTGGGTTTTGTTTGTTTGGGTTTGTTTTGGTTTGGTTTTATTTTTAGATTATTTGCTTTGGTTTGGTTTGGTTAAGAAAGTTAAAATGTGTTTCTAGAAACAGAAAACTTTTAAGACCATTGAACTCTCAATTTTCACAGTGCATTAGTATTCTGTTATTTAGAACTTGTGTAATTGCTATACATTAAGAAAATAATGCAAAGTTTAATGGTGCACCAACAATTGAATTTATTGCAGACTGTTAGTGGAATTTAAGTAAGAGGCCATAGCAATTTATGGAAAATGCAGCCCTTCTAACTGTAACGATGTTTGAAGTCCATCTTAAACTGTGTTGCCAAGGTATTTGTCTCAGTGGTCTTGTCTTTATTTTGAATGGCCCATTCCTTTGATCAAGAAAGTAATACAAAGTGAATAAGATATTCTGTGGGCTTTGTAGTACCAGTAAGTCAAGGACATTTTATTTATATCCGCCTGTTTCTAGCAGTATTGTCGCAAAAAATAACTTGACCTACATGTGAGAGACTAGACATATATGAAAACCAAATGGCTAAGTTCCCACAAATTTAAGTCAGTTTTTTAAGGAAAAAGTACTCTGAGCAAGCTGGTCCTATGCTGTAAAAGCTCTTTCCTTTATTTATCAAGGTGGTGCACAGTTATATGTCTCATTCGGCTTCTTCCTGGTGTATAAATGAATAACAGTGATTAAAATTTATTTTATGTTTGTATTCATCTGTGTGCGTGTATTTCCTTTTCTTCTGTTGTGAAGACCTACGTTTAGTTGCCACTAAATTGAGTCGTTATAATATAATCTCTACAGACCATAGCAGTTGTTTTGAAATTTTAACAATCTCATCAAATGAGCGGTTTTATTAGGTGGATAAATACACTGCCACAGACTCTAATCCTCCTGTTCCTAACTGTACAGGTTTAATGCAAATCCATTATTAAAAGCGTCTGCAATCCAATATGTATCACGAATCTCCTCAGTTAATCAAGGCAAATACAAACTGTTTCGGACTGTACTTTGTGGGGATTTCATACTTCCAGTCTCTGTCTGTATTTATTCTTCAAGAGAAGATGACTAATATGATTTTCTAATCAGATTGGTAACTCAAACAATGCAAATTGCATGTCATATTTTCAAAGCAGTGAACACCAGGAGAGATGATGCTGAGAAAGAAGAGAAAATATTTTAAAAGAAGGAAAACAAAACCATACCCAGCATGTGAAAAGGCTTCATTAATTAGTGTGACCTGTTTTGCATTTCATAGGTCAAAGAAGAAAAAATAATGCGCACAATAGAGCCATTTATCATTCACCAATCTAAGCATCTTAAATTAAAAAAAGAAAAGAATCATACATAAGGATATTTAGGCATGGAGTTTGAAATGGGATCAATGAAAAGTCACTGGGCTAGTGTTCTGTGTTTCAGAACTTTGTGAGAGATTTTTGAAACTTAAATTTCTTCCTAATGAGTTTTCAAATAATTACATGATTAATAAAGAATCTTATACTCATCCAGTACAACTTGTTGATATCTAACCCATAGGTTACAAACTGCTTTATTGAAAATATAATGGAAATTAATTCTGAATACAACCTATTGAAAGGTTAAATTCAACGGTTAATGAGTTAGAATGACCCCCCTGCATTTCTTAACATATGTTAAACCATGTAAGGTCTGGGTTCATATAGAAACAGTGTGGGCAGGAAACACCCGCTATTCATGTAATAAAAATAAAAAAGTTTAAAGGAGAAAACTAATATACATAAAACACTTCACAGTTGGGTAAGGAAACTGTTGGATTACACTTAGTTACCATCAATATTTTATTTACTTACATGTATGCGCTTGAACTTGTTCAAACCATGTATTAAATTATCTTTTTGTACAGATATTCCACTATGATACTGACAGCAAATAGTTCTCTTTGGTACCTTTTTGTAACTAAGCACTCAATTCCAAAGTAGAGCTCCTTTTTTTTGTTGTTATTTAAAACCTTTGCGAAAGATAGGCGTCTATTGACAGTCTTCTTGGAAATGGAAACATTTAAAGTATGTGAAAGCAAATCTCTTGAGAATATCTCTTGATTTCTTTAGATAAACAAAAACCAAAGACAGCTCTCAATTTTGCCACCTCCAGCAGTATGACTGCTATTTCTCATACTTCACAGAAACTGTAACTGAGGGAACAAAATTAACTGGGGATTTCCAAACAGAACACAATATTTGACAGAAGTTATAAACTCAAAGACTGTAAATCTATTTAAACATTAGGACCAATAATATATTGGTCCTAATTTTCTATGCACTGCTTAGTAGAAGGTATTAAGTAGTAAAGTTCTTACATCAGAGAGTTAAATGCGGCTGTGTTGCTAGTTGGACATACAAAAGATGAGAAGCCATGTACTCTGAAGGAGAATGTTAAGAAAAATTTTAAAGTAGTTCATTCAAAGGGGAAGAGTCTTAACTAAAGGCAGATGAGGTGCATTGTATTCTGCACCACTGAATATTATACCTGTGAATTTTGCATATCTTACATGGAAAGCTGTTTTGACTGTATTTTTTACCCAAGGGGAATTCATATATGTATCTCTAGCAACACAACGGCTAAAAAAGAGAATGCCTTTTTATTTTAGTGCAGTTGTATAAAGAAAAAAAGTATAATTTGGGAAGTTATAAAAAAAAAAAAAAAATCTAATAAAAATTTACACATTGTTTTAAGTTCTTTAACTTCTAATTCTCTGAACCTGACTTTGTACAGACTACAGCAGACTGGAAGGGATCATGTGTTGCTTACACATCTTCTAAATTAAAGATCTAGTCTCTTATGTCATAGAAATAAAAGAATATCTCTGCAATAAATGCCAACAGTTAGACAATTCCCACCATCTTCCCAAGAATTGGATTATTAGGCTACTGAGAATTTACAGACCTCCCAGTTCTAGATTGGGTGTGAGTTCTGTGATCTCAAGCCTCCATCTTTACTGAAGTTTTGCTTCTGTTGCCTTAGTTTTATTGTGGACCTTCTCCTTTAGACAAAAAAAGTTAAGCAAAGGACAAAAAAAAAATTTGATTAAATAGCTCTAAAAAGGACAAAAAGGCATTTTATAGCTTATTCATTAAAATAATAAATCTATGGATAAATCTTCAATTATGTTTTAGAAAGCTGAAGAAAAAGATCTTTTTTAAAACAGCTGTATGTAGAGTATGTTAAAGAAACATGTACCAGTGTTCCTGTTAAAATGGCTAACAAAGGAGAAACTCATTAGACAATATTTAACAGCTGTGAAACCTACTGCAATTTACTAAATTTGAGAATTAGTTTAACAACAAAAATACTGGGAAGATACTGAATTACAAAATATATTTTCTTCATTTACATTGACAGGTGGAGCTTAGTTCTAATAATTCATGATACTTATAATAATATTGTACAGAATGCAAAATGCATATTATAACAATAATAAAGTATGAGTCTTTGATAACTTTTTTCCATTGGTCATTTTTCAGGTGAGTTATGCCCTTAACCCTGGGGCAGCTTGCTTCATAACATAAAGGAGGGAAGTTGTGAATGCTCCATCCCTGGTGGTGTTCAAAGCCAGGTTGGACAGAGCCTTGGGTCATATGGTTTAGTGTGAGGCGTCCCTGCCCATGGCAGGGGGATTGGAACTAGATGATCTTAAGGTCCTTTCCAGCCCTAACTGTTCTATGAGTCTATGATTCTATAAACATCTTCTAATATTTTTTTCTGAAGATATTTACTGACTCTTTGCATACCATGAAGGATAGAATATTTCTGCTTTATTCATTGATGGAAATATTTTTTTTCCTTATCTCAAGTAGTTAAGGCATACACACTTTGATCTTGAGATGATAAAAAATAAACTGCTTCTGTTTTTTTTTCATTTGGATTCTTTTTTTAAAAAAAGTTTTTCTACTTGTGGTAGAAATTTTTAAACAATATAATGATGCCATTTTTAGAGATATTAAAAGCTATGTTTTTCTTGCTGTAAGGTAAAGATACCACTCAGATGAAGTTATACACAAGCTGTGATTGAATAGGAAACTAAATTATGGTTTTATTTTCTTCTTGAAGCCTGGAATTTGTTTAATAAGATTTTCCATAAAAGCATTTACTGTGCACATGATGATAAAAACTTTAAAATCTTTATAGCATGTGTGTTTTTTTGCATATAATAATAGGACATAAAGAGATGTAGTTTTGTCAGTTCATCTGTGCTATTATGTCAATAACCATTATGTCTATAGTTCTGTGCCCTGGAATAATTATGATCCGTGAGATTAAACTGGAAACAAATTTTTTGTTAGCAGTAATTTTGGGACTTGTAAAACATCAGGAGAAAGGCTTGGAGAATTTTACTCTCCACCAGTGTGCAAAATAGGCTTGATTGTGGAGAGGGAGAAGGTGAAGGGAAGAGGAGGGAAAAATTAAACATTTATTGAAAGAAACATGTTTGCTTGCTCAATCTGTAGAAAGGCTGTAGTTATTATATATATATGTGTATATATATATTTGTATTTATATTGTATACAATTTATGTGCCATTAAGGCACATTAATAGTTTTATCAATCTATTATACTCAAGGATACTGTGATACCATCTTTCACTTACAGTAACTGAGAAAGACGAAGTAAGGTTTTCTTTTAATCACCTAATGCTTTCTCATGCCTTCCCATACTTTCCTTGTTTTTTAGTGCTATCTGCTGTGACGATAGAATGACATTTCTGTTTTCTTCCAGTTTCTTTTAAAAAATGCTGATTCTTCATAATTCTGAAATAACCCAAATGTAGTAAATTCAGCACATGTAGATGGTTAAAGGGGAGATATGTTTGGAGTTTGGGGTTTTTTGTTGGGGGTTTGGGGGAGGCATTGTTTGTTTAATTGGATCTTTGGTGTTGGGTTTTTTTTTGTTTGTTTGATTGTGATTGGGTTTATTCTGTGTATTTCTTATTTCTTTTTTCACTGAAATATTAGGAATATGAAATACTCTGCTCAGTTATCCACTTACCTAGCTGGGACAGTGATTATGATTGCATACACAAATTACATAATTCCACATTTAACTCTTCTGGTAAATAGCATTTGGAAATCAGTTATGAGAGTGTACTGTAACTTTCCAATACTGATTTGTTCATTAGTACTATTTACTGGTACTTTTGTAGCCACTGACCTAAAAAAAATAGAGGGCTTTTGTTCTCTAATTTACAGATCACAAAACTGACACAGAATGGTTTGAGCAGAACTACAGTTTTACCTGAGCTGCTTTCAGTAAAAAGCATCTTAAAATAGTAATTTTTCAGTAGCTAGCATCCATTAGAACAAAATTCATGAGAAAATTACAGTTCAATAAACTGTATTACCCAGTTGTGGGCAATAGTCACTTTATATTTTAAAGAAGGTGGTCATCTAAGTTCACATCTTTGATCAAAGGAGAAGTGAAGCTAGCCACAAGTGTCAGGATAAATGAATCTCATAATAAAAAGGAAGTCCCACTTCAGGAAAAAAAACTAATCCTACAGCGCAAAAAGTAAAGAGTGACTGTGATTGTCATTTACCTGGACCAAAATACATACATTATAACAAATAAGAATTTCTCTACAACTAGATGTTATCCAAAGAAAAAATAATCAAAACAAGTAAGATTCCTATCTAAGATAACTGTTTTCACTCCTGTCCACAAACTGGTATCCAGATGTCGTGGTTTAAGCCATAAATCAGCCACGCAGTTTGTTCATTCACTTCCCCCTTTTTCTTCCCTCTGCTCCTGGAGGGATGGGAA
>JAOEHY010046432.1:0-48618 GCA_025447955.1 Psilopsiagon aurifrons
CTTACCCTCCTCCCTGGCAGAGCATGAGACTCAGAAAGTCCTTGGCCAGACCAAAATGTACTAAGCAGTAACCAAAATGTTGGTGTTATCAACACTGTTCCCAAGCCGAAAGTCAAAAAAAACCACAGCTCCACACCAGCTACCAAGAAGGAGAAAAACGACTGCTACTGCCGAACCCAGGACACAAACTACAGTGCCAACTAAAGAACTAAAGAAGTTAGGCTAATTTTCAGAGCTAAGCACTAGCCTGCAGTGCCTGCCTGGCTCTTTGGAGGAACCTGGTCCAAAGGGACAGTCAAAAACCCTCATAAGCAAAACCCTTCTGAAAGTTCAGTTTTTGACAGATGCAGGCTGAGGGCTCAGAAGAGGAACAATAGGTGATGTTTCAGCATCTGTGGTATGTAGCACTGGATGGTCCAACATCTCCTTTCATCACTGAACTCTTCAAAGCTATACATCCAAACCAACCCTCTCCTTTCCACCGTGTCCTATAGCTTTACATACCCTACAAGAATAGATTCAGACAGCTTACCAAAGTTGTTAATTTGGTTTTTTTTGCAGGGCTCCTCTTTACAAAGGGGATGATAAGATATAATTTACAATGGAGAATCAAAGCAGAAGGGGTTTGGAAGCTGCCTCTAACTTCAGCTGGAAAGATCCTCTGACAATGAAGCATTTGCATGATTTGCATCAGGGGAGATCCAGTATTTGTCTCTTCTGACCAAAGAAAGTGAAATTAAGGCAGCACAACAGACCCTATGCACATCTAAACCACAGTCTGACACTTTCCTCCTAGGGAAGCATCTGACCTCTTGGTGTTTGGCTCAGGGATCTCACAGTACCCTCAACTTACAGCCCTGCAAAGTCTCCCTACAGATAACTCACCTGAAAGGAGAGGGAGATATTAACTGAGGGCAAAGATCTGGAAAAAGCTCACGAAATATTTACTACACAGTAACTCCAACAGCTACCATGCACCCCCGACATGGAAAAAAGTGAGTCCACATGTACCACTATTATAATCATAAAATGTAGAATACCTTGAGTTTGAAGAGACCCATAAGGATCATTGACTCCAACTCCTTGTGCCCCCCTTCCCTGAACCCTTATCCATGGCTTTCACTCACAACCTTATTTCTTGTTGCTGTTTCAAGGACAGTCCCATCTTCAAGTAAGTCCTTTTTTATTAGTCAGGTCTCTTTCACTCCCTTTGTTCTGGAAGCTGCAGGGTACCGGGTTCCAGAGCCAGCCTCTGCCTTTAAGCCTCACCATAACATACCATCAAACCTCTCACCAAAGGCTTTTCCCTGCTTCCCTTGCCACCCTCCTCTGAAATCAGGAGCACAAGTCCTCTGGGCTTCATGCTTTGCCAACTTTCAGTAATCCTAATTGCTTAATTACCTACTGCAGTGCAATGATAAAGCTGCTTAATAATTCTGTTCACTTCTCATTCATTCTCTCCCTTCCCAGATAAGAAAATGCAAAGACCTTCTGGTGGAGATTTCAATCAATAATTCATGCCCTTCTGCCATCAGTTCTGTCTTCCCCTTCCCCTCTTAGATGCTCTGCTGCTTTATCTTGTCACTTTAGTTTCAACTTATCAGCCTGTTTTAATCATACTCTCTTTTTTAATCATCATCTAAAGCAATTCTAGTTTGCCATGGCAAAACCAGCACATTATCCCTCTGTTTGTGCACTGTATTTTAAATTTAGCATTTATATCTTCATTTCAGAACTCCATCTTGATATTGATGAAGGTACATCCAGCACCTTCTCTTTTAATAATTCTCCACCAACAACTGCCAGACCAGTGGTGAAATGCGGCACATAAGGTCCTATATATTCTCCAAAGGGCAGAAAAAAGGATTGAAGGCTGGTTTTATGGTTAAGAATTAACCTGGAGCCCAGGTAACCTGACCCAACCATTACATCTGCAGTCCCTTAAATGCAATGGTCTGAGAGAGTTGCACCAAGCTTCATTCTGAGAAATCAGAAAATATCAGTCACCCCAATACACTCAGGACATAAAGAGATTTTACTCCAACAGCTACCATTAATTGCTTTTATGTCTGTCTGAAGTCAGAGCATCCCTATCTCAGGAACCAGAGAAGCTATTTAAGGACAAGGTCCCCACTACAAGCAATCTATAGATGCAGACATGCAAAGGTGGATGGAGCCAAGGAGCAAAGAGAGTAGCCTTTTGAGCAGCAGCAATGCCTGTTGCAGATGCTGGGCTTATTCTACCTTCCTCCAGCCAGGACGTCTTCATCCTACCCTCAGCTGTGGAAGCTGTAAGGCAAGAAAAAGCTGGTTTGGCATATTTGCAAGAGCGTGGAAATTGTAAACACATAGAAAGGAGGCTTTGTGTAGGTGATGGTACAGTGAAACGTAACTGCACCTTGCAGCTGATGCAGCTCAGCACAGCTTTGCCATTACCTTTTTCCCTGTGACAAATTCATTCACCTCTTCCATGCCTGCCCGCTAACCTGCTCTTCCCATTCCCCAGCATGAAATGGCTGGGGTTTGGTGTTGCTTGTTGTTGGAGCTAACATCTGGTGGTAGTCAGGAGGAGTAAACTTCATCCTTCATGTTTAGACTTTGCTAGAGACCCTGCTGCCAGAGCAGCTACCTGTGTATGCCTCTGCAGTGAGAAACGCCCTCTAAGGCATCTGTTGAATCTCTGTTACAAACACTAGAGCAAGACATTTGCTAGTTAGTTCTCCTCTTCCCCAATTTACACACACAATTTCCAAGCTGTATTCCTCATTCCAGCAAAGGAAAGATGGTTAACATGTCAAAAATAAAGAGATAACTTTTTTAAATCAGTCCATATCCACCAATCAATCTGCCCTGTTACATTACAGATTTCATCCCTTCCTCTTGCAGGTGAGACTTTATTTTAAATGACAGTAGTGAGAACAATTTTGCAGAAATGCTCTGTGCTTCATCAGCTCCGGTCTGGCAAGCTAATGGCACAAGGCTGCATTGGCTCCTTTTCCTTAAAAAACACAACTGCCAATTTAGTTACCAGCACAAATAATGCAGAAAGTGGCATTTGGCTGGAAGGAAGCATATTTTTAATTCCGGAAGAAAACTGTACCTACTTGATGGGAATTTTGATGAGTGCATTTTCCCCTGTGCCCAACTCAAGAAGACCTGAATGGACGCAAAATCAAACAGATGTCAAACTGACAATTACTATTTACGTTTTCAGAAAAAAATTTTGGTTGGATGAGCTCTGAATTAACAAAGTGAACTTAAATAGTTCCAATATGATTGTCCAGTTTATTAACTATACTGACTACAATCTTACAACCTCTTCTCGGGCCACCCAGCTACAACCCAAGCCTGGCTGCACACTATTGCCTGCTACAACCTGTGCAAACCTCTTGAGAGAGAAAGGAAGAAGGGGAGGACCACTCGCCATGCTTACCCAGAAAGAAGCTCCAATGGGCTTCCTAATTCCTTTCCTAGCCTTATCAATCCTTTTGACACTGCCTTCCCCTTGGCATTAGGTCATGTTTCTCCTTTTCCTTTCCCCCTGTGCTTTTTAAGCTGTTTTCCACTTTGATCAGTAGTGAAAATCTCCATTCAAACTCCAATCCCTGGGTTGCCTTGGCTGAGACACAACAGACAGCAAACCCTGATTTCCCAGCCTTCCAGAAGATCTTCATGCTGAATCTCTACTTCAGCTCCTCTTCAAGGGAAGCAGCATGCACAAATCCAGGTAGTGCTTTCAGAGCAGTCTTGGGTTGATCTTGTTGCTCTTTGGAGATTTTTTAATCCATTCTCTGGGTTACGGGTGTCTCGGTTAATACCACTCACCTGGTCCATGCAGCGAGCAATGAAGGTACTTGCACAAGTCCATACCAGTCCAGCATGATTTCAGCTGAGGGAGGCAGAGCCACAGAGGGAGTTTAGCTGGGCGGCAAAGTAAAACATCTCTATGGAAAATGTTGCAAGAATTCAGAATGCAGGGATTACCACAAACTCTGAAGAGATATATTAGTGCCCTGAAAAAAAAAAACCACTAAAAAAGCACATGAAGGCTTTTCTTTCAAGGACACTCAGCTCTTCAATTGCTGCTTTTATGTAGTAGTATTTGGATAGTGCTACATAAACAAATGGCACACAAATGCTATCTCAAAAAGGTAAGTAAAGCTGCAAAATCAAGACTCATGAGTAAAGAAACCCCGTGTTTTGCATGTTCAGCAGGATACCACTTCTAATTGCTCATTATTTTTTTCTCAGAGGTCTCCAGTCAAAAAATTATTGATGGTTTATTTTCCCGTTCTCTTCACACACTGGAGCAGGTCAATTTCTTTAGCTAAAATTTCCTTTAAAAGTCTGGGGCAAGCACCATAGAAAAATTTCAGTCCAAACAGTTAAGATTTGGTAAAGTTATCAGGAGCTAGAATACAAATCCAACAAATTTAATGATTGGCAGGGCTGTCATTGCCAGGCAAGCCACACTCATGCACAGGTTTACAGGGCAATGCCTTATGAGGGAAGCATTACCCTTTCATCGTAAGCATATCTCAACCTTAATGAGAGATATTTTTACAAGCTCTAAGGTACACTGAGGTCCTTAGCTGCCTGTTTCCTAATTTACAGCAGCTGAGGATGTGGCCCTAGAACATAAATTCTTCCTGCTGTCAGCAGGCTCTGTGTCGTGTTTACAATCTGCCCAAATCATCTTGGGGATTAGAGAAAACAAAGCGCAGTAATAAAAGCACAGAGCCACTCTGCGGTGGTTGGGAAGCTGTGCCATCCAACGCCACCAACACCAAGAACCAAGCTGCAGAAATGGTTCAAGGATCTTTGTATTTACATTAAGCCAATCTTTTAGCTCTTTCTGGCACCAAGCCCCCATGAAATTACTGGTGGTTTTGGCCAAGCTACAACTGCAGGATTTTACCCTGTTTTTTTGTAGAAAAAGAACATGAAATGGAAATTGGTCCCATGCTACCTTTTAATGCCCATTTTTCAACAAGCCTATTTTCTGCTCTATAACCTACCACCCATTACCATAATTTAGGAAAGGCATATACATTTTTGCAATATAAAACTAAATGCCAAGGCATTGTGATGGAGGAAGTGAAAAAGCCGGAGAGTTAATGCCTCACACATTCCTCTGCTCTAACAGCATCTCATTTCTGCTGCAAGATAGCAGCAAAACAATAGTTGCTGTTATTCGGCTAAATACCTTAGAAATTTCCAGCTGAAGCCATGTGATATTCCCCTCTACAGACAGGAGAGGCCATTTCTCTGTACAGCTCTCAAACTATTCATTCAGCCCTCTTTAAATGCCAGCCACATAGGCTTTCCTGTCCTCCTGACACAGCCCACTTCTTATCTACTTTAAAGGACCAGCAGCTAAATTGCAAAATTTCTTTCTGTACTTCAGTTTATATCTGATATTAATCAGGTTCACAAGTTTCTCGGTTTGCTTTTTTTATTCCATACAGAACAAATACAATTTTCAGACTCATTTTTCCTGGGGACACTGCATGAAGTATTTGTCTACAGCAAGGCTGAAATAGGGCACTTTCCAAAAGAATATATTTATTTCAAGTTTTGGCCTTTATTCCAGACGCACAGATGTAGCACTCATCATAAAATGATATAAAGATCAATAAAGCACTAAATGGCTGGGAATTAAAATGGATTTGACCTTTAAAGGAAAAAATATATATTGAACTATGTTTTCAGCAAACATAGTTCAATTATTTGAGTAATTAAACCACAAAGCCCTGAGCATCGATGAAATGGTAGAAATAAAATCTGATTATCTCAGAGGCTTATTTTCATACAAATACATAGCTATATGAGCACTGTTCAGTGTTAATTGCAAAGGGAAAATGCACTTGTTTTTATTTGCTAATGGAAAAAGTCTGATCCCACATTCCTCCTGCATCACGAACTGAACATCGATTCCCACTGTGATTCAATGCTCTTGTGATGAAACACGAAATGGGGACTTAGGGTTCCTGACACTGGCTGAATAGCCTTGCAATTGACTTTTTGTATAACCACAGGCAACTAGATTAATCTCTGTTATTCCATTTCCCATCCTTACCATGGGAAAATTAAGGGTATAATATATAATATTTAGTAGGTCTTTTCTGTTGCGAGTTGCTAGTGTCAGAGCTGCTTCCTACATATTTTAATAGCCCCTACTGTAACACCTCCATCTGGATGTGATGCTCTAGAAGCTAATAGAGTACAAATATTACATCACAGTAAAATGGTCTTATTCAAAAACAAATGTTCTTTAGGAGGCCATTATCTTAAGTATCAAAGTATCTGGGGTGCTAAGGAAAACTGAATATATTCTCCTTTCTCTGCTCTCATTAGCATCCACTCAGACTGCATTACCTATTCCTGAAGACAGAACATGCAGAAAAGTTTTTAATGAATGTTTAAATGGAGAAGCAAATTGACAAATAAATATAGGACCAAAAAGGGAAGAATTCTGCTGCTCAGAAAGCTGCTCTGAGCATGTATTTGTGACAGAAATTTAACTTGATCTCACTCCTGCTCCAGGAAGAAACGTGAAATGTGGGACAACAGACTAAATTCAGCCTTTCGCTATGTGGTGAAACTCCACTAACTTCAGAAGAATTGCACTGCCAGATGACGTGCCCTGCCCAAGACTGTGGCCACATTATACACCTGTAGTGTCCACTGATATCTTCTGTAACTTAAGGAAAACTCGGCATGCTGTCAGGAGAAGCCCAGCTCCAGGGAGGAGGTGATACCCAACTGCTACTCATCAGTCTGTGCCTGCCTGAACTTCACAATTGGTGCTAACAAAGAGCCTATGAAAAGATGTCGCTCCATTTAATTCATGGCCTTACCTACTGTCTGCTAAGGTCAACATGAACCTGACTGAAGACTCAGACACACTATACATTAAGCACAAAATGGTCAATTCCCATTTCCACTTCTGGTAAAATTAACAACGGTGAAGGCTGAAAATCAATGGAGCTAAGGATCCTTGTCCAGCCAGTGAAGAAGAGAAGAAAAATTAAATAGTTTTATTAGGCAGATGAAGAATGTGAATGGGTTTTCCCCAAACCTCTCCCATCGACCTGTAATGTTCACCCTAGACCTATGGGAATAGGCCCGAGGGAGACCACAGGGAGAAGAAAGAGAATGACCAAAGAGCAAAGCAAATCACTGTGGAGAGAAATGGAGATGGTAGGATCTTATGAGTAGTACAGTGACTTTCCAGTGCGCTTATGCTTCCCAGGGATTTATTCCTGCTGTCTACAAATAGCTTCTGTCACTAGCAGCTTTTATCCTCTAAAAAAAAGAAAAACTCCAGAAATTATGACACCCTTCAGAGACCAGGACACCGAGAAGGTCACGGGAGAGCCAGGTACCATGGAACTGCTGATCAGACTCAGAGCTTCAGGAAATCAATGGCACTAGAATACTTCATGCCTGGAAGTGAGGCAGACAGGGAGGTAATGGCATGCAGCATCATGCCAAGGCAGCATGAATGATGCCTTCTACTCACTGTAATGCATTCTGAATGAACACTGCCACCCTAAATTTATAGCATATGAAGTGGGGGAGGGAAGTCCTCTGTGTGCATCCCTTGAAGTCATGTAAGACCAGGCTAAACTAAAAGCTAATCGACAGGATCTGATGTGCCACAAAGTGTTATTACAGCACGGACTGAAATGAAATTCAAATCAGAAACACAATTCTCATCATACCAGGCTGCTTGATGCCTACAAGAATCAGAGTGACCATGGACAATCATCTACCCACTTGAACCAGGGTGACGGATCCAGTTGCAGCAGAAATCTGCCCCTCCATTGGAAACATGCTCTGCTCCCTGCTGCTGGCAAGCCTCATGCAGAGTCTGGCAGCTTTCTTAAAATGACTTCAAAGGGGAAGTGGCTCAGGTTAAGGAACATTTTGAGGCAATTTTGGAATTGAACAGTCACCTCCCAGATAAAGGCTTTGTGCCTCATTGGATGCTGTGTCCCACACTGCAGCAGCCTGAATGCCAGAGGAGCAGAGCGTCTGGGTTGGAATGAAGATCAGCACTACAACAAATCCCTTTTTCTTTCTTTTTTTGACATTGTGGCATCTTGTAGCTCTTTTTTGACTGGGGACTGCTGTCTCCACAGGATTCTATGCTCTTTGGTCTTTTGTCACAACATGACCTTCACATGAATGTGGGCTTATCCCATGCTGTAGTAACACTTTGTGGGCTTATCCCATGCCAGTGATGTGGTGTCAATTCAATGCTGTGCAGCCCACCCTGGTTAATCTCTCCTCCAATTTGTAACTCCAGACCTTGGAAACTGTGCCAAGGAAAAGGCAGCTCCTGGGACAGCAGACTCAGAGCTTGAAGACTCAGAGCTTGGCAGCAGTGAGGTACGTTTATAAAGTGCCACAACATTATAACAGAAATGACATCGCTGCTCCAACTGGCCAAGGCATAGAACAGTATCATGGGAGGATGCTGAAGGCTGGCTGAGCTTTCATAGGAGCCAACTCTGGCAGCCTCATTCAGCCCAAAAATGTTTGAATCATTCACATCCTATCACTATTTCCCCTTTAGAGGCTGTCTTTGGGCTGGAGAAGAGTCACAGACACCACACTCTTGAGGAACTGCCCTGGACATACCCCACTGTGCGTGGGGAGATGCATGTCCTGCCATCTGGCTGGTCCACCCCACCAGACCTCAGACAGCCATTGCATGGGGAGTCTCCCTGGGCATGCACCTAGTCAGGAAACCTCAACACATATCCAAAACTGCAATTAAAGCAGTTTTGTTTCCCAACACCTTAATCCAGGGAAAAGCCTGCAAGAGGGAGAAAATGCTGCCAGTGACAGCACAGGGGTCGACAGGGACATGGTACAGAGAGGAAGGAGGCTGCTCTGACTGTCCCCAGGCACTTGTACAATGGTTGCACTCTCAGCTGTATCCTAGGTGCTACCATACTGTCAAAGAGTAAAAAGCAAGAAGACTTCGTCATGTTCTCCTCCAGCCTGGGCTGGCCACAGGACAAGTATCCTCAGCAGTTAAGTCTACCAAGGTGCTTAGGGATGTCCTTATCCAACACTAGGTGGATTTAAAGAACAGATGTGGCCACAGAAGAGCTGAAAAACCCTAAACACAAAGTTTGTTTCTGAGAGAATTTGCAATTGCTCTGGCACTACAAATGCACACTTATACCAATATAAACTGAGCAGAAATCACTATATCATTTGAATGGCAGTGATTTACACCCATTTCATACCGAAGGAAACAGCTGAGCCAGGCTCAAGTCAACAAAGTCCCTCCTGCTCCAGTGCTTCACATCTGTGTGAGCCATTTCCCCTGATGATTTTGTTACAAGAAGCTGAAGACTCATAACGTAGTGATAAGAGAATGTCTGTGTAGGAACATAACAAAGAGAGCACTTTCTTCTCTGTTGCTGCCACAAAGTCACACTGAAGCTTGTGCTGAGCTCTTAGGGACCCTTTCATAGTACAGAAGTTTATTCTCAGCCCTTTTCACCCTCTTCCACCGGGATCCTGATGTATTAACAAACAATTGCTTAAGATTTGGCCAGTGCCAACTGCTGCATGCATTGCTTACCACTAGCCCACCCTATATATATCCATATCACCTTGTTCAATCCTACTGTGGCTATCCAGGTCTGCAAGACAGACAGGGAAAACCATGGGATGCAACAGAGATGTGACTAACTTGGAGCCACCAGCCAGGCAGGGCTGGAGGTAGGAGCAAGGTCCTCTATCCCATTTCGTGTTTGTGAGCCTCAGTAATGGCATTATTATCATGGGGAAGCTTTTTTCTCACCAGAGTGAGACGAGTGGCAATGCTTTGCATTTTGCCAACTTGAAAGTAGCAGCCCAGGACATGTGTTGGACTGCAAAGGCTGAAGTGGTTCTAAGCATTAACTGCAGAAGCTGCTCAGAGATTTCAGCAATGGCATACCAGCAGAATTGCACTTCATGCTCTCCTCCAGCTCCCTCCTCTGCCCTCAGACTACCCAAATCAGGGTAGCAGGAGCTGGCATAGGCAGTGCAAGCAACGGATTTCTGCTTGTGGCAGGCACTGTGCTGATGTCTCTCCATAGATTAGCGTTAATGCTCTGGCAGTACTCATACCTTGTCAGTCCTGCTACATTTCACAGGCTGCTTTGTGTAGTGAAGAAGCTTGAGTTGGGATAATTGAAAGCAGCGCCCACCGATTTATTCCGCTTCAAATACAATACATGCCATCTCCTTGGCCCTGAGCCTGGTCTACAAAAGGGAGGAAGTCAAAAGATGGAGGAGTGAAAAAGAAACAGTTTGCCCCACTTTGAGGAGCTGGAGGAAGTTAATCTCTATTTTGTGATATATTCTAACACAGAGAATCATAGTCTCATATTTGTCACTGGAGCATCTGTCCATCCCCAAAGCTTAGTACATATCTCTAGCCCACGCTGCTCCCCAGACATTTAAAACACTTGTAAAGCATCTCCCTATTTCTGGTGTCCCAACATCTTTCTCTGAGTTACGTTCCCCTTCCCTAGTAATAAAAAGCCACAAACAAGAGATTTTTGTTACAGACACACTCAGACCATCTCAGAGCTAAGATGCAAAAGCAGAAACTAAGGAAAAGCAAAAGACAGCTTGTCTCATTCAGCTACAGCAAAGGCTGGAAGGGAGCAGCATTGTACTCTATATGCAAATCCTATTGAAATCCTAGTCAATCCTAGCAAAACCAGGACAAGAAGATGAGCTACAAAGAGGAGGCAGTTAAGCTAAATAATCATGCTCCAGGGACAAAGGGGCCATACATAGCTGAGACTGGAAAGTCAAAGGTTTCTCATTATCACAGCTTGCTGCTCCTCTCATAATGTTGGCCAAAACTCAAAGTAGCTCTGAGATGAAGCTTGCCAGTGGAAGAGGATGGTATGGTACGGCTGCCCACCACAGAGAAGTGACATGTTCACCAGGATCTCAAGTCAATGCACTAGGACCTTTCCCTCTTACTGCTATGCATCAAAGCTTCTCAAAATTGCTTTCTACCACTCCACAGAGAGAAGCCCAGGTTGAGCTGCCCCATAGCTAAAATGCAGGATCAGGAGCTATCACATCTATCAGTGCAACAGAAATTCACAATCACAGTGGGCAGGGGAAATCACAAATATTACACTTTTTTTTTTTTTTCCCAGAGCAGCAGTTACAGGCTCGTTATCGTATCAGGACTTCCCAAACCTTAGATGACATCCTCTTAGAAATGTGTAAAACCCTCACATCACCAGCAGTCAAAACGAGCCTTGATCAAGCAAAATCTCTGCAACATGCCAGTGAATGGAGAATGAGGATCACCTCCCTGACTGTGATAACTTGGACAACCTTGGAAACCAGGAAACTAAGTGCCAAATAGAATGGTGGCTCTCATCATGTTTTGCATTGTGAGAGTGATGAAGAGAAGATGTTATTCAGAAGCAGAAGCACTGCCAAGTGCCCTCAGGAAGTTACTTCATGCCTCTTGAGTCTCAGCTCCCCAAATGCAGAATAAGGTTAATGAGATCAACCACCTCTGAGAAGCATCTTGTGCAAGACCTGTTCTGCAGGGGGAGCTGGACACTATTACTTGTAGAGCCCTCCCTGGAGGGGCACAACAAGGATAATTATGCAGCTCTTCTATTTCTAAAGAAGGAAGCATTCACAAGCATTGGAAAATGATAATGTGTTGTTTGCCATAAACGCGGTAATTATATCTAAACCTCTCATTAACATGGAAATGACAAATTAGAATCAAGCATCTACAATTAGGCTAAAAAGCCATGGCAATTTGTTATTCTTTGCAAGAAATCATTTTTCACATCATTTACTCTGAATGAGGTTTCATTATGTAATGATATTTAGCTCTTCCACTTTTCAGTTTTGCAGCTTTATTAATTGCACTCACAACAGTTCTTTACAATAAGCAAGCAGTGGTATCTTCTACTGAATGGGAATTCAAACCTGAAAGCACCAATGGGATGCACTTACAGCCAAATGGAGGCAGGAAGACCTACAGACAGTAAAGAAAGTAGGGGCAAAATCTTCAAATATAATTCCCTTGCAGCTGAGAAAAGGAATTTGCATTTCATCACAAAGAGGTTCAGACCAGTGACAAGCTCTTCTGCCAGCCTCATCCAACATCCTATTTCACTGTGATAACAAAAAGTATCTCAATGACACTTCCTATTCAGTTAATAGCAAAGCTTCTTAATGAAAGCTGGGCCATGAGGCAGTGAGCATTCAAAGCCACTGGGTAGTCCTCAGTAACAATGACTCAGACACCTGATGGCAATCAAGCCAAAATGTTACTGAGTCTTTATGGCTGAGAAGAAAGCAAGTTTGACAGACAAAAATTCTCCTAGGAGGCAGGATGTGACAGTATGATGCTGGACAGTCCAAATGAAGGAGCCACAAACATATTTGTTAGACAAAAGGTGTAGAAGCTCTCTTTTTAACTGGCATAGCGGGAAATAGCTGATCTTAAATATCACCACTAAAATAACTGAAAGGAAATTATTTCAAGAAGAGGAGCAATTTCATCTATCAGTTAGATTGGCAGCTTCAAGGTATGCATCGTGGTAGGACCTAGCTATTTTGTTCTGCTTTTCAAAACAGCATGAGACCAAATTCAACCCCCAGACAAGTGAGCCTGGTTTCATGGGTCTAATGGTGTAAAACCATACTGGTAGGACTCAGCACTGTGTAGCAAACTGGTACAGTACCTGGCCATCACTTAGACTCAGCAACTCCTGATTCCCCCTCAGATTTCATACACACCCTGGAGAGGTGTCCTGGCTTGACAGAATGAAATCCAAACCAAGCACCAGCCCTACCTCCACATCCCTCCGGGCTTGTATCATCAACCTGGGTCCTCATATATTAATTGTGGTGGAGTGTCTGTTCCAGTGGCTGCAGAGAAGTAAAACCTCTCATTTCTCTGCTGCACCTATTAACAGTTATGGGTGAGGATTTGCAGAGAAGTTAATACCTCAAAATCTTGGTGAAGTTTGCTCCCATCCACTGAACCTTATAAAAATCATCATTGCCTCCCAGACAGCTCTGCACAGCCCGGCAAGTGAAAGGATTAATTTATCCTCAGATCATCTGTTACCCGCATTTCCAATTTATTTAACATACACCACTGTTCCTGCTAGATTAATGTCTATGTGACTTCAGTGTCTGTGGGGTTTGCTGCTGTCACCAAGCACCTGCACCCAGTGCTGTGGCATTCTCCATCTCAGTCCTTCTGCTCAGAAACAAGTGGATCCAGTGTTTCTCAAGCAGATCAAGATAATCTGTAACAATTTACTTATACTAAAAGGGCATTACCCTGATTGGAACTGGACAGAGACCACTTTCTGATTAGGACAGTGACATGACATGGCTCTAAGAAGACATTTTAGAATATTAATATCTATGAATGAACTCCTGATTTTGCTGCCATCATCTGTTCAAATAATTAAGAAATGATTTTGTGTGTGAGAACCTTCACAAAATTATCTGGATAAAGCTTCGGAACTTAATCCACTTTCAAAGTAGCAGCAAATACGTATTATCTAAATGCTGATGGCCACTCTGTACTGCACAGCTTCCAGAGCGCACAAAATAGGCCAGCAAGGCTCCTGTTGACTTGACAAGTGTTGTATCAGGTCCTCTAGGAAGACAAATTCTGCAGACAGTCATAAAGAAGGTACTGACAAGCCCCAAACACAAGCAACCTGATTTCTTCTTGATGATCACCTCTCCAATATGACTCAATCCTTATACATGCCTGCAGATTAGTGCTGCAGGCTCTCTCTTATGTGGCTTCATGCAGCAGGCAGGCGCCATTCACCCTATACTGACCAGCTGCTTCATGCCCACCAGGTGGGACATGCAACAGAGTCACAGGTCAGAGGGAGCTGGCCCATGCACAGTCATGCAGCAGCCACTCCTTCCAGGACCTCCAGGCTCTTGACAGATGATGGGATGCATCAGGCTACATACCCCCCCCCCCGCCTCCGACTCGTTTGCTCCCCAGGAAAATGGGGAGATGGGAGATCTTTATCCAAACTCACCATGGGTGACTCTCAAATCCAGTCTGGAAGGTTTTTAGGACACAGCATCACCCACAAGGTGAGACAATGCAAAAAAGGCCAAAAAAGACAAGAAGTAGCAGGAGAAAGTGCTATAAAATATTTACAGACCTTTGTAAGGATTTTGTATCTCCCACTGTACAGATAAATCTCCACATTTCAGGCTAGAAGTAATCAACCTGGAGAAAGACACCTCATCACACTTCAAGCAGGAGGCTGATCACTTATCTTCCAACACATCTTGCAAAATCCCACAGACAAGTCAGTGAGCAAGCTCTAATCTCAAAGGCAATGTTAATAGCCTTCCCTGAGGAGGAAACTGTTATCCAACAGCATGTTTCAGAAACACACAAAGACAAGAAAAGGTTGAGAACCAGAAGTTTCTTTTGGCTGTTTCAAAAGTATCACAGTCCATCAGTCAGGAGAGCACTGTGCCTGAAGAAGCTGCAATTTTTTAGTTTATAACTACAAATATTCCACAAAGAAAATTTCCAGGGAAAAGGCTGCCTTTTCCAAAGCACAAATAAAACCTCTACAGGCTACCTAAAATCTGCAATTCTGTGTAGGTACAAAAACCAATGAAACTGCAGAGCACATCTGAAATTTAGCCATAAACACAAAAGATAAATTGCTGGCCTTATCCTATAATGTTGTGAATTGGTTGACAGAGTTAGAGAATTACTGATGAAGCCTAGTTAGGAGTTTCATCAATGGCTCAGAAGAACTGTCAACTCAAACCATGATTTATAAATCTGTCCCTTGACTGAGAAATGCTATTTGTCCACATTTACTTCAACTCAAAGGGATACAGGAGTTTAAGTCTCATTTCCCATAATCAGCTGTGGGACCCATAATCAGCTTTAGGAATCCATGGGTAATTCACACAAGAAAATTCCCATTCTGGTATCTGTGAACAGCAAAGACCCTACAAAACAGAGCAAAGCAAACCTATCTGGTGCCTTGCTGAAAATGCCATTACTTTCTCTGCTCTTGCACCAGCTTTTCTGAGTTGAAGCTCTGAGATAAGATCCTGCCTGTTGCAAGTGGGAAATTAACTCAGTCCAACAGTGACAACAACTGCTGGGCAGACAAGTCACAAAAGAATACATGTAAAGTCCTCAGCAGGGGAAGGGGATGACACAGCCTTAACACTGATGCCTGTACTCAGATGCATGTGTTTGGTCCCTGAGTTAAATTACCAACAAGGTCACACCTCTTGATTTCAGTACAAAAATGTTTTATGTGGAGCCTAGTGAATCTGGATAACACTGAGCAGATAAGCACCTTGGAAGGTACCTTTACTTTCTGAGTCACATCTCACTGCCAGCAGGCAAACCAGACAGTTTCTGGGGTTTCTGTCCCTGGCATATGGTTAAGGGTTGTGGGAGGAAGCTTGTGCCAAAGGAAGAGAATGTAAAAAGAGCTGTACTGAATCAGCTTAGCCCTGCATCCCATCTCTGAAGGTGAATGCTCACAGAAAAACCTAAACGCAGGGCAAACATACAGTTGATACTTCCCTGCCTCACTCTTCAGCCTGCAGCAACTCACTGATGATCCAGGGGTCACAGCTTTCCTCTTTGGTGGGATTCTATACATACTTTTGTCTCAGCAACTGTCAACATCTTATTCATGAACAAAATGTAAAACAGGGATAAAGAGATGGAATTTCTGGTCAATTATTTCTATTATTGTGAAAGCCAAAAGACCTTCTGAGATGACACACTCATGCAACAAATGCTCCACAAGCATGTAAAGAGAGGAAGTATCTGCCCAAAGAACCTAAACGAACAAACCACCACAGAAGCATTGGTATTGCCCAGTCTATGAACACCAGGACTCGGGCTCAGAATGCATGATTTGTTCAAGGACACAAAAAAGCAGCACCAACAGTAATTAGACAGATGAGAAGACCAAACTCAACTTACAGCAAGTCTAGGTCAGACCCAAGATCTGGATGCTTAGTAAGGCTAACAGTGGCCAACAGCATCCGTCTAAGAAAAGCTTATGAACATGACGATCATACAGCAAGGCTCCCCTTACGCACCTTCCTGGCACCTGGCACTTTGGGGCTCAGACACCTGCAGGGCCAGACAAAGGATTCCTGTATTTGATAGATACAGATGGATTTTTCCTCTGTGAAATTGCTTACCCACATGGAAAATCAAACACACAAACTACAAGCGTCCTCACCAACCTGTGGTTAGGCGCTCTCCCATGGTTAGAGATGTACTGAGCAAAGCCTCGCATAATTTTTTATGAACCTGCCTCATCCTGCCTGTTTCAAGTGATGATCCCCAGGTCAGGTATCAGGGAACAATCACTCTCTGCTGCTCAACACCCCTTGAGATTTTATCAGCCTTCGTCAAGGTCTGTATAGTCATTCCTTGCACAGAATCACATTTATCGTCTGGTTATTCTTGTTACTTTATCCTTTTGGTTACTCTTTGTTATCCTTCTTCTTCCACATATCTTTTCCAGCTCTACTGTATCCTTTTCCAGACAGGCAGAGGGGCAGAATGGCACCAAGTGTTTAGGTTCAAAATTATGGTTATTTTTCTCTCTGTTCCTTTGCTCTCCTGCATCCCATCAGGCCAGTGTTCCTACTGTATCATCCTTCCCTTCCTCTCATAAGAAATTGGAGCAGAAGATTTGCTTTAAATTTGGCTCTTTTCCAAGAGTCCCCAGTTCACCATCCAAACGTTTCAGGATTAACAATAAAAATAATTCTCAGCCTAAATTTCCCTCTAGAACTTGACTATACCTAAGATTTTCTCCAAGATCTCTTTCAGAAACATTATCTATGCTTCCTATTCACCCAGGCATAAGTAAGTCCTGTTTTCTTCCATGACTCAGCAGAGATATTTACTGTAAGCATAAACACCCAGCCATCCCTAGCTCAGAGTGTCTGTGAAGAAAACCTCTGCATCACTACCCAGGGCCTCGGACAGGGTAGGATGGATCCAGTACTCATCACCTGGGAACCCTATTAGTAAAGGCTGGTTTGAAGCAGTGCAGAGCAGAGGAAGGAAGCAACTGAGTCGTCAGGCCATGAAAAGGGACTCCAGCATCCTCAGGACCTCTCCTGGTTCACTGCAAGTAGATGAGGATAAGAGGACTCTTCTGCCCACCCACACTATGTAACATATCCAGTGTCACTGCTGGCAGGAACTTGAAGCAATTTAGAATATATTAAGAGTCCCACTGTTCTTTAAGCCCTCATATTTAACTTCAGAGCCCAAACAGTAGTAGCTAATCAAACTTTAATAACTAATCATTGCTGCTGCAATTAATACCATTAAGTGTTCTTTCCCTACAGCAGATGTCTCTGATTCAGATATGCCAGCTCTGGTTTGGAGGGATGGTGCTGCAGCACCGGTGCCAGTCCCTGTTCATGAACTGTCCTAGGAGGTCCCATCAGCTGCAGTGACAGCTCCAGGAGACATCCTCAGGGACACGACCCCCTGCAGCACCCAGGGAAGGAGCCATGCAACTACATCCCAAGCCCTGTGCTGCCTCTGAAGGCATTTCTGTCTTTTTGATGGTGTCAGAGACCACCTGCGGCAGTTTAGAATCAAACATGGGGGGGGCAGTGATTCAGTCCTGCTAAGCATGAAGCAAAACGGTACACAATCCCAGAGAAGAGTCTTCACAGACCTCACAGCAGCTACAAGACTGTGGGACCAGAGCCTCCACTGGAGCAGACGCCTTGCTAGTTGAGATTCTGACTTGATCTGCTCCATTACGACATGCTCCTTAGCAACAAAATGCTCCTGGACTGCCTCTGCCTAGTAGAAGTTAAATTAACAATCTGCTTCTCCTGCTCCATACAGCAATTGTACTGGAGCATACAACATCTGGCTAAACAGGGTTCACTCACCACAGAGTCACTGCAAACTGTGGCTTAAGAGGTCAGTGCAAAATACCTGGGCCAAATAGACAAGCCACAGGCACATTCCCAACGGATGGGAAACTTACAGTGCTCTGACCTAGCTTAGCTTGTGTTGCTGTAGCCAGGCAATTGCATCTCACCTTCAGGTCACTGCAGACCAAGCCCACATGCACAACCAGCTGCTGTGCTTCAGCTAACGCACTGTAACTTGACATAAGCCTGAGGCACAAGACCATACAGGTCTCCCAGGAAGGCTGCAATCAGGAACACGTTTGCTGGCTACAATAAAGACACTGAAGGGAATAGAAGTATGGACCTGCATTCTATCTGGCAAACAAACCCACCTCCAGCCCAGATATTACACAGCTGTACATATTTAAAGGCAGTAGATGTCTATTGGAGGACTATATCCTTTCGTGCTAAACTTCAAAACATTTTCTAAATCAAAAGCATATTATTTGACTTAATAAAATCTAGCCTACATAAATAGCACTCACAGGAACATATTCTGCTTACAGGGCGCGTATATCCAGAAAGCATTGCTTCATTGAGGCTACTCATTTGATCTAATATTATATTCGATCTTCTACCCAGCAAAAAATAGAGACTACATTTAATCAGTTCTTACAGAAACAGAAAATAACAAAACCCAGGAAGAAGATAATTTCCTGACAGAATACTCATACTGAATCCTACCTCATAATTTTCCAGAACTTGCTTACTGATAGTTGGAAGGAAAGCCAGTACTGAGCAGGGCAAAGGCAACCCTCATTTACACAAAGAGAAAACAGCTTCTGCCTAGACTGGAAGGGCAGCACCAAGATCTCTCCTCACATCTAAACCAAAGCACGTGCTCAAGTACGGATTTTGGAACATCTGTGTGAAAGGAAACAAAATCAGGGCAACTCAAGGGGAAACAGACCCATGAGATGGTATGGTGAAGCCATTGAGAGGCCTTTGAAATCCTTCACTGGTGTAAGACCTGTCCTGAAGCATGCAAAGAGAAATGGCAGCACACTCACACCCGCAGCAGAAGCGCAGAAGGGACATTGCAATGTCAAGCGTGCCAGGGCTGGGTTCCTGACAGAGAGCTTGGAGCAGCATCTGGACTGCCTTGGCATGGGCACCCATAAGCTGGTATGATGGATGCAACACCATATCCATCTTACAGGGATAGAGTCAGAAGTGCAGCACGTGACACTGCTAAACAAAGCAAGGAACCCCCAGGGAAACATATAATGACTGCAGAATGGGTGGCCAGGAAGGTAGAGCTCAGCCCCAGTGATTGCATTAAGCCTCTTGCTAAAAACAAGCAGAAGGCTGGGCATCCACTCCTGCAAAAACAGACCATGCAAAGACCTGCATGAGAAAGCCAGACTCAACAGGCCGAGGGCAACAGGGGGTGTGGGGAAAGCAACCCAGAAAAGGAATAAAGCTGAAGAAACTCTTGGCCTCCCTTCACATTAATGCTTCAAGCACAGATGGCATTGCCAGTGTACTGAAATAAATGATAGGTGATCAGGAAACAGCCTTGCTGAAACCGTTTATTACATCCCCGGCTTGGATGAGGCTGGATGATTAGAGCTATTCAAAAACGGGGGGGGGAGAAAAAGGAAAAAAAAGGAGGAAAAAAAGGCAAGCAGAAGCCTCCAGTAATTTTTGCTGTATCAACTCCTCTCTATGATTAATGCTTACACACAGCATTTTTGCAAAACAACAACTGCTGGAGGTTTGAGGTAATTATTTTATTGTCAGTCAAAATCTGAGCAATTTACTTATTTCCAATATATGTTCCTAACTTGCTCTCAGGCAGAGCTGGACTTGTATACATATCAAGAGAGCACCCTTCCAGGAGGGAACCCTGATCT
Organism: Psilopsiagon aurifrons; assembly: GCA_025447955.1. NCBI lineage: Eukaryota > Metazoa > Chordata > Aves > Psittaciformes > Psittacidae > Psilopsiagon > Psilopsiagon aurifrons. The sequence goes on from JAOEHY010046432.1 coordinate 19,863, forward strand.
CCTTTGATCCTGAAGTGGCCTTAATTTGAGTAAACACCAGAGGGGAGGAAGGTTTAGTATCAGTCATTTGTGGTTCACACTGCCCAAGCAGAAAGCATATCCACGTTCCCATTAGAAGCGAATATTTTAAAACCATCTTCTCAATAAATTCCCCTCTCTCTCCCTGCTGCTTGTCACAATGAGCTCTTTTCCTCTATTTTTCTCTTGCCAGCTTCGCAATGAAGCCAACATTTTAACCCAAAAGATCAGCCTGATACACAAATCCCCAGAAAGAGAGGCAATTCAAGGCCAATGAACCTTCACTTTTCCTCACTCCAGTTTGTCTGGTTTTTGAGTGCTGAAATGCCATTAAAACAAAATCTATCTTTTGCACGATAGTATAGATCACTATTAGAAAATAAATGTGATTTCTTCAACATAAAGACTTTTTTTAAATGGCAAAAGCCACCCAGACTGGCACATAAAAGAAAAATAAATAACTCTCACGCAGGGAAAGCTACTGCCTTGCATGTGTTCTTCAGTCAAGCTAAGTGGCTACTAAAATCCAAAGGGAGAGAGGGACGAAAACTATCTCCTCTGTCTAAATGGAGCCAAGTTTTCTGACATGTATAAACTAAAGGATAGAAGAGGCAAAGAACACTGAGATGTGATACGAGTGTACACTGAAATTGCAGACATGAGGAAAAGCAGGATTACTGCCGATTAAAAAGAGAGCAAAATAACTACAGTTTGTATTACAGTAGGGCTGACAGACATAGGGACACACAGACAGTACCAACCAATTGACATTTCAGAAGGATGCCTGCCTCACTGTACTGTGCAGAAACCCAGATGGTGTTTGGTTAGCAGATGCAGTCCAGCCTTTGCAGCACAGTGCTCTGCACAAGCTAATGGACCTTATCCTTTAATCAAGGTGAAAAAACAAGATAAATTACTTGGAGCAGCAAATGCCAAGCCATGCTCCAAGGTAGACACATCCTACACCTAAAGGCTGTCGAAAATGGATTAACAGAGCCAGACAGCTGGAGAAGGCCAAAAGCACTCAGCCGTGTGCTTGAATTTTCCAACTTTGCTTTCTTGGGCCAACAAGAGCAACTGGAGGTGCAGGCAAAAACCCTCTTAGAAAGAGTCCTATGCTGGAAAGCCCAGGATTTTGGTGCTGCTGCAGGCTTCCTTTCCGTGCTTCCCAGCAATCTGAGAAGGGTGAATTTGCTCAGCCGTGGTATATCATGAACACGGTCTGCCAGGCAAACTGTAGGTGACCAATGGCACAGACTTCAGTTCCATTCAGCACAGCTTCCCTAATGCTCTCCACAACAAACGCCACCAAAGGCTCCCCTGTCCCAGACAGGGGACACAGACATTTCCACCATAGAAGCTGTCTCTTCCTCCTTGCAGGTATTTCAGGAGATTTTTGCACGGCAGGGTAGAGAGGACTAGGGCATGCAGGAGTGACAGCAGCCCTCCATGCCTCTCACCATTCTTTAGAAATGTCCCCCCATCAGCCAGACCTCAGCTGGAGCCTCCCATACCAACCAATGCCAACCATAGTGACCAATGTCCCCCCTCTCCTCCCACAAACTGACAGTTGACTGCTCCGTGGCTTCACACCATCTCACTCCAAACTGAAGAAAAAGAGGCAGGAATGCCTTGAATGGACAGGACTTCTTCTTTCCCCCCAGCAATAGTCAGTAACTCCAGTTTAACACCTTGTCTGATGCGATCCCATCTTCTTCGCAGGCAGAGACAGGAAAGGCAGAGCCAATCCCAAGCAACTCTTGGAGGTAGCGCTTAAGGGCTCTTAACAAATGGGCTTAGCCAGTCTTCCTATGACACAGGTTTAACTGGATGCATAAACCTAATGGAAAAGCTGCTATTTCAAAGTAATGTATCTGAGGATGTTATAGTGCTGCTGCTTCTCAACATACTCCACCAAAAATGTCAGGCTAAAATATCGGCCCAAGTTTCCTGTTGGAAGTTTCCATATAGAAAGGCTCCTGCTGGTTTTCCCTTCCTTTGGATAAACTGCAAGCAAATACAATTTCTTCTACTGTAACAGCTTTATTTCACCTATTTCTGATAGCCACTTGCTTTCAGAGCTGCAAACCACTAAAACACCTTGCAATCTTCTGCTTTACTCATCTCAGTTCCCTTCCTTTGGTCTTGATTTCTGCTTAAAGGACAAGAGTCTTAAATGTGCTTCCAAGAGGAAGGATGTGATCCCATGAGCTGGTGTTTCACGTTCTATGGCTTGAAGCTCCTCATCCCAATTCACAGCAGAACAGACACACTGTTAGCTCCTCCCATTCAAAATGCATGGCCCTCATTCATGAGGGCACAGCAGTCTTGTGCTGGATGGAGAAAGGTAAGAGCAGGACGGTAGGACAAGATCGTGGGGCTCAGACTTGTCCAAATGCTGCATCTCCTAGGAAGGTCCCATTGTCCAAAGTCCCAGCACGAGGCACAGAGCTGCTTTTCACTACCCTAGTTGAGCACCATGCCACAGCACGTGTGCAGGACTGGTCTGCAAGGCTCGTTACCTCAGCTAGCTTCAGAGCAGAAGTAGGAACAAGTCAGGCCGAAGAAAGAAGCAATATTAAAGAGGAAAAGAGACAGTGTTCACAGTCACTTTGGGATAAAAGTTAGTGAAAAGAAAAAGCCACCACTGACGTGAACTGCTTCCTCCTGGGAGCTGCTCTGTCATTACAACAGCGTATGTCACACCAAGCTGCCAGGGACTGTTGCTGTTTACAGGCAGGTGGATGTAAAATTTCCTTTGACAAGGCAAACCTGATTAAACACAAGCCCATTCCAGGATTCAGACACAACCACAGACAATTTCTTAGAACAGATAAAAAATAAGTCATTCCAAAGAGAGTACACACCCCTCACAAGGAACAGAAACTTGATTTAGGCACAGATTTATGATGCGAGCTTTATTACTGCTTGGGAGGGGAAAGGGGAGCTAGCAAGGAACTGTATAAATTATTTGGAGCACTCAGAAAGACAGGGAAAATAATAAGACCCCACATGGCCAAAAATTTGTGAAACGGAACTCCCAGAAACACGTATGGGGCAAAGCTACAGAGAGCAAGACTGCTGCAGGCAGTCGCACCTTGAATCAGGAATAAAAATGTACTGGATCTGCTCCTGATCCTGGCTCCTGCCAGCCTGTCTCACCTGGGATTTCTATGGACTCAGTCCCTTCTACTGGGAAGGTGACCTTCTATGTGATCCTTTGCTCCCTTCCCAGGGAGAAATGCAGGTACTCATGTCCATGAAATGCCCAAAAACTGTTTTAATTCTCCTAGCTTAAATCCTTACTCCGCTAAAGGCTCCCTCATGAAACCAGTGGTGTCACTTGGCCTCTGGGTGGTTTTGCTTACCACCTTTAAAACATGGATACCCTTTCCAGGGTAATTAAGAAGATAAATGCATTAAAGATTAAAAGGCACTCTGATGTTCTAGTAACACAAGCTGTAACGGTACTTAAATGAGATACATTTTGGGCAGTGATTAAAGAACATGCTACTAACTTCTAACTCTCCGCATCTGTCTTCCTAATGCTGGCTATTTTTGCTCATAAAAGCATTAATTCCATCTTCCTGTAAAAATGACATTTCAAATATTCATCATCTTCCACTACTCTGCTTCTGCTACTCTGCCTTACAATCATTAACCAGCGGCATCCATTATATGGTTTATGCAGCATTATTTGCCACCACAGACCTGCAATACTGCTAGAGCTATTTTCTCTGTAACTACTCAAAGCTGCAAATAGGCATTTAAAAAAAAAAAAAATCACATTCAAAAAGGGTGCTTATTATGCAAGTGCCTTGTCATTACTTAAGTGCGGGAGTTATGAGACCTTCCATTATTGTCAGAACTAAGACCCTACACACAAAAATACATGAAATGCTGACATGGTTTATAGTTTGGAAGCTACTTGTTGAAAATTACATTGTCACACTTTTTTAATCTTTAACTCCTATTTACAGCGCCAGTCCAAGCTCCACTGTGTAGAGCACATCTTCATGAGTTGATGGAAACGTGTAACAAATGCTGCAAAATCAGGAAATTCAGGTGACTTCTCACAAGCTACCCCAAAAATGTAAAAGCCCTGTTACATGGCATTGCCATTTCCACAAAGAGGTGGATATATACAACACACCAATGATCAGTTAAAGAAATGCAGACCTAGACAAAAATGGGCTTAGGGCAAACAAGAGAACAAAAACTAGTACCTATCCTACATCAAAGCCATCATCTATAGTAAATTCAGATGTAATATGGAACTGCAGATCAATGAAGAAAGAGCAAGTTGCAAAAGCATGATAGCAAACATACAAAAATTACTTCTAATGGAATCTAAAGTAAGAAAGAAGAAACCACTAATGTGAACACCGAATCTCTCGCAGCAAAAGATTCCAGATATTGATGACCCACTACAAACACCTGAATAATGCCTTAGGACCCACAGAAGCAAGGACAAGCGTAACACCAGGATAAAGCACAGAAACTAAGGAGTGTGTGTGCAACAATCCTAACTGCATTAGTACTCCTTTTCCTGTCATAATTACATCTGGACTAATAATTATTAGAGTCTTAAGATTTTAGTTATATTAGCAATAAATTCTTGGGTTTATATATACATGAGGCATGCCTCTTCTTTGCTCATAAAACAAGATTTTGAGCATAACAAGGGGGTTGCCTTTGTTAAGATTTATGTTTCAAATCCACTTCTCCTGTTTGCTGCTGTTATATTAATGGTGGCCTACAATAAGCAACTGGTAGCTTCAGTCAGCATCTTAAAGAAACAAAGTCCACCATAACAAACTCTACTTAGACAACTGGAACCATACATTCAAATAGTCACAACCCTGTATGCCTCAAGATAAAAATGTCAATGTCACTGCAAAAAACTCCATATATTTTGAAAGCACAAAGCAAACTACTGTATGCCCCAGGCACCAAAATTAAAGACTTAGTAAATTGCCCTAGACCTCCTGCTGCTTTCTTGCTATGGATAGTAAGAGTTCTTCAGCTTGGGACACAGATGAAGGCAAGCACTATGGCATTAACAAATAGTTTGGGAGCCTGGGGACATTTTTACACTGCATTGCAAAGTCCTCACAACAATTCAAGCTAAGTTCCTGAGTCTTTGCTCAAGATTGCTAAATTAAGAATTCTCAGAGACACTTAAGTACTCTTAAGAAGGGGGCTAGAGCCACAGCAGCCACTGCCAGAATAGAAGTAAAGGGATTTGATCTCCATAGAAGTGTACAACAAAGAATAACTACTTTAACAATCATGAGAAATAAGTAAAGGACCCAGAAACTGTTCACTAGGTTCGAACCCATTTAAATCAACTGCAGTTCTCCTGTAATGCATAAACAGTTAATCATAAAAGAGGCAGCAAGGAAAAATTATTTTGATTCATTCCCAGAAATCCCAAGTTTTCCACCCCTCTGATGCTCTCTGAACAGTTAGTGTTTGCCTACCACACACAACTTACATACGAATCAAGAAGCAAGTACAGAAAGGTCAAAGTCATAGAATCATAGAATGGGATGAGTTGGAAGGGACCCTAAGGGTCATCCAGTTCCAACCCCCCTGCCATGGGCAGGGACATCTTCCACCAGACCAGGTTTCTCCAAGCCCCATCCAACCTGGCCTTGAACACTGCCAGGGATGGGGCAGCCACAGCTTCTCTGGGCAACCTTTGCCAGTGCCTCAGCACCCTCACAGGGAAGAATTTCTTCCTGATATCTAATCTTAATCTACCCTCTTCCATCTAAAAGCCATTCTCCCTTGTTTTGTCCCTAAATGCCTTTGTCAAAAGTCCCTCTCCAGCTTTCTTGTCACCCCTTTAAGCACTGGAAGCTGCTCTTAAGATCTCCCCAGAGACATCTCCAGGCTGAACAAGCACAGCTCTCTCAGCCTGTCTCCATAGGAGAGGCGCTCCAGCCCTCTGAGCATCTTCATAGCCCTCCTCTAGACTTGCTCCGATGGGTCCACAAACTTCTCCAGAGCTATGGGGCATAAAACAGCTTTTGGATCAAGTTTTAGTTTTATAAAGGCACAAATACCAACCTTCTGCTTTACTTTTAATCTAAATATTGCCAGCTAGAATCAGCTGATGGACTGTAAAACTGACAGCCTCATTACTGGTGCTTATAAATTGTTTTTGCTCATATGGAGTTAATGTAGGTCCAGCTGACTTCCCAGAATTGACATTTTTAATGATTCTATTTCTCCAGCACTTCATCACTGACCACTACAAAACCCCAAACTGTCTCTTGCTCTGTCAAGCTGTTTGTGGATCAAGTTACTTGTTTTCTAGGGATCTGCAGTGTGTCAAGCCATCAGACCAAGCAAACTCAATAATAACTGACCTGAGGATAGCTACTCCAATACTTCTAGGCTCTTCTGTACTATAGATTTTAACATAAAACGTCAAAATTCTGAAGGATAGAGGAGAAATGCATCCCCAGGAGCAGGATATATGTGTGAAGTATTTTAAAAATGGAAAATGCCAACTGTAAAAGTTTGGTGCTTAGACGGCATACCCTGATCTTGTACTCTGTTCAGTACCATTACCTTTCTTCAGTTCTTCCTTTCCTATGCTGTATCCTGGGCCAAGCAGAACAACTTCCCCTTCTAAACCGTATTTCATGTGCACAAGATGGGAGATTTCTCACATCTCAGCACTATTTGGCAAAGGAAGGGAAGCACAGAGCTCTTCCCCAGATTGCAGGAAGACACACGCCATGGGATGAGGCAGGTGGGAGCACAGTGCCCCTGACCCAGCTGCATTCAGAACTGCAGCTCCCCCCCTCCAGGGGCTGTGTCTGGGGATGTCCAGTGGTTATGAAGCTGCCTTACAGTCATGTTGAGTGCAGAAAATATGCCACTCTTCTTGTGTTTTCTCTCAAGACACCACAAAGATCCTCTACCAAGGAAATCACTAAAGTAAGAACACAAAGCTGCTGATGCAACACCCATCATAATCCTGTTTCTCACACACTTTTCCTCTGAGTTCTGTCACATACCTCTTTAATCCAGCTTGCCAAAGCCAACCTTAGAATTATTCCCCTCACACAGCTCCTGTCAAGTGCCATGGGATAGCAGGACTCATTAAACAGATCAGACATGGCAACCATTCAATATGATGATTTTCAAGCAAGAGTTAGTGGGACAGCGAGATATCAGACCTGATACAAATTCAGTCTGCCCTCAAGAAGCAACCTTCCCATGGAGTTCTTGAAATATTTTGATTCAATTCAAAGAAGCTAACAACACTAAAGCAAAGAAACAGCATTACAGGGAGAGAACTGCCAGGATTACACACTCAGGGGAAGTGACAGTTCTTGTAACACCGCCCACAAAAGAGTTTTGGGGAATTTTTATTTAATGAAATTCTCAAAACAGGTAGATCTATCTGTAATAGTGAGACACAGAGACCTTTTGTACAGATGAGGTTCAGCTCCCACCAATTCAAGTGCTTCTGATGGGGCTTGGCTTGGAAATTAAATATGCTGGGAAATGATCTCAGTGACCTTAGCCAAGCTGGGCAAGTTCCCTTCTAACCTCTACCTTGTCCGACACCAGCTTTGACTTGCACTGGATGGACATCATACATATAAACACTGATAAGCTCTTTGTAAGTGGAATAAATTAGTCCAGTCATTAAACAGAGGGCCTGTATGTACAGTGAGAATAAACTGTATAAAGCTTTATAGAGACTTTGAAGGTTTGTCTTGCTCAACACTGCCAGCATAGGGTCCTATGGCTGGACCGTACACTCCTTAAAAATGCCAGAAAAGTGGCACTTACCAAGATGTTGCTGAAATAGCAAACAGACTGATCAGCGACTCCACTATTTCTGTATCCTCAGAGGACGTGTCCGTGCACTAACCCATCTCAGGCAAAGGGAACTGAAATTTCCTCTGGACCCTCACCTGAGAAGTTCTTTATTTGCTCACCCATGAAGCAAGACAACACTAAGCTCTGGGAACGAAGGGGCAGATCTGGAGTATTAAGAACAATTCACCCCAAAATGAAAACTGAGATCACACTGCTGGGATCCATCCCAGTTTGATCAGTTCTCACTAGTGGATGGGCTTTCCTCAGAAATGAACCCACTCTGTGTGTAGCTTGAGAGCCAACCCATGAGACTTTCTGGCACGAGGGACTGTCTCATGCAAAGTGAAGAGCAGGAGATACGTCCTCTCTAAGGGTAAAGGAAGAAGGGCTTTTTGTCTTACCCAGACCCTGGTTCTGCTGCTCCCACTCGATGGTGTCAGGAACCTGGTAGGACACCCCAGCCAGCTGGGCCACAGGGTTTTCCAGGCTAGCTATGGGCTCCTGGGAGGTCTCTCCTGGAAGCGTGAAACCTGGCAGCTCTGTGTCACCCTCCATGCTTTCATCCATCAAATCTATGTCTTTGTCCTCCTCATCTTCCTCTTCCTCCTCTTCTTCTTCTTCCTCCTCTTCATCCTCTTCTTCACCCTCTGGGCAGGGAGACACAAAAGCAACATCAGGAAAGATCCAACAAGACAGAAGGTTCATACATCTCTATAGACGAATACTACTTCCAAAGGCATAACACATGGATAAACTCGTGCCTGTTTTCTAACAGAAAAGACTACCAAATTCATTAGTGGGACACAATGTTATTTTGCTTCCTAATAGCAGAATATAAAAAAGCACGTGCATGTGTACAAATACATGAGTATACGTAACTACAGTGCTTTCTGCTCAACTAATTACATCTAAAGCGAGAACCGTTTCCCTGATTTCCAATCTTGGAGACAGCAGTAAGTTGGCTCTATTTTTAACCTTCATTAAGCCTTTCACAACTCTGCAAGGATGCTGCTTTCCAGCCCAATTAGACTGCTATGGCCCCTCCTTCAGAAAAAGTCTCTCACTTTGATACATGCTGACAGATTGGCTCTTGGGTGCAGGAGAACATTGGCGATGGCAGTGATCCTCAGCAGGTTTATAACAGCACTCCCATCACAACAGATTAACACGAGACAAAGGCCTGACCAAGGAGGACTTAATTCAGTATTGAAAAGAAGACAGCGCAGCCTGCACTTCATGTTATGAATGATAAATGTGACACGCAGGAAATCCCTGTGGATTCTCCACTAGAGCAGATACCAGTCTACTCCAAAGTTGACCATACAACTAACACATGGAGAGAGAAATATTTAAAAGCCATATCCCATTGCTAGATTCTAAAATTGCAACACAAGAATGACCACATTGGATCAAACCAAAGGCCCTCTCTGTCCATGCCCTATTTCTGACCACAGCTAGTCACAGATGCTGAAGAAAGACTAGAGCAGGGCACATACACAGAGCCAGTCTTCCAACAGTCTAAGTTCCCAGCTTTTAATTATCAAAGGCTTCCTGAGCCAGAATTTGCATTCAAGATATTTAATAGCTACTAATGGAGCAACCCACCATGAAAAGACAGTATGTGGAATAAGCACATGCTTCAAATTTCTCATGGTTATTTTTTCAAAGCTGAAAAAAAAAAAAAAAGCCCTTAATATTTATGCATTTTATCTAATTTACATGAAGCTCTACTCAGCCCTGTAGAAAAACTCCCTCCTGATGTATACTCACACTGGGAGAGCCCATCACCTTGCATCTGAGCAGCTCATTTAACCAGGGGTCTAAGATCATGTTAAAAAATAACAACCCAGTCAAATCAATATTTGTTTTCTAGATACCCCTTTATGTTGGATTCATACCTCATATAGGTTACAGACACTGCAATAAGATGGAGCAGCTGAGTAGGATACTTGAGGGGCTCCACATTTACATGCTGGAAGTAACGCAGGGGATACTTCACTCTTTTCCTTTCCGCTGTGGGATGCAACGCAACTCTGGCACAGCTATTCCACAAAACACCCAAGAAACAAACTGGTGAACTGTGGAGAAGTTATTTAGTTGGTGGCTACCCAACCTGCAATAGATAGGAGAAGCTTGCCTCCTTCCTTTGGCCTCTAATTCACAGACTGAAATACCTAGAGAAATCAGTGCAAGTCATAAAACCATGGCATTCACTGCGCGGTTAACATGGCATCCCTTTTCTTTCTAATTCAAGGATTTCCTCTGAAACACTGCATGACTTTTCCAGCTCACCAGACAAGACAATCCTGCTTGCCACCTTTCCATTCCAGCAATGTATTTCATACAAATAAGCTGCTATTTGAATTTAGCTGCATCATCCTGCTATAGAATAGCTTTCAGTACCTGGAAAGGAATGATCACTCCTGCAAATGATTATACCAGATAGATAATCTAATGAGTCTTATAGGGATGTTGTTAGCCCCTTAAATTCCCACTGTATTTTATAGACAGTTTCTGTCTTATAATGTGCCCATCATTTCAAATCAACATAAGAATTTTCTCTATCAAACTGCATGTTTTCATAGAAAATACACAGCTTCAGTAAACCTGAGAATGGCACCTGGAGAGTTCTTGCAGGAAACCTGCAAAAAAACAAAAAGCTAATGTAGGTCTTTTGCCTCTGCTGAGAGCAGCACAGCTGTAAACATTTCCAAACCTTACTAGCAAAGACATTAAGCAGCTAGCACAGAAGACAAGAGGAACACAAAACAGAGGTTCTCCCTAGAAGAACTGGGTGAAAAAGCAGCCAAGAGAAAACAGGGATTTGATTTTTATCTCTGAAAAACTAGCTTGGGACAAGATTTTTAGAAGCTTCTTGAATTTTTAACAAACTGCATCAAAAGACACCTGCCAGGATTTAGCTTTGAAGCAGCAGACAGCCATCTCTGTAGCTCCAAAGCCTAGCAGGCAGCCAAGCTGAACACCCAAATTGAAAGCGCCAAGACAACTTATCACATCTGATCGTCACCAAGCTACATCAATCATCATGCAGTCACAGCATCAAGATGTAGTCCTTGAAGCACAGCCACTACGAGGGGAAACGGCTCTTGTTTCCTCTTGTTCTCTAGGCTCATTCCTACTTCTGAAAACAGCTTTTTTTAAACCCCCATCCCAAAATGCCAACAGCTTGCCTTGCTGCAAGGTGCAGTGCAGAGCACCACTTGGTGGTCACAAGGAGAAAGCTACACTTCTAAAAGGAAATCACAAACTTCACAAATGCTGAATTTCAGAAGCAGAGGCACAGCAGCCATGGATTGGCTGTACATAATATTTGGTAGTGTCACTAGAAGGAAAATGGAAGCAAGCATCACATAGATGAACCTCAAGCTGGAGGTTTGTGCTTCATGAGAGCCTTTTACAAAAATCACCATTTCCCTCCTAAATTGGCATTTTTGGGGCCTTTCAGAAGCCTCAGCTGCAGCTAAGAAGGAAGGAAACAGAAGATGCTGAAAGCAGCAAGGACTGAAAGTGCAAAGACCATCAGATTCAGAAAGCATTCATATTTTCATGTGCATTTTCAGCCCATTGTGAACTATTTCGTGTATTGTCGAATCACAGTCATTTAGGTTGGGGAAGACCTTTAAGATCATTGAGTCCAACCATTAACCTAGCACTGCCAAATTCACCACTAAACCATGTCCCCAAGTGCCACATCTACACCTCTTTTAAACACCTCCAGGATGTCCACCCCTTCCCTGGGCAGCCTGTCCCAGGGCTTGAAAATCCTTTCCATGAAGACATTTTTCCTAATATCCAGTCTAAACCTCTCAGGCACAACTTGAAGCCATTTCACACTGTCCTACTGTTTGTTACTTGAGAGAAGAGATCAATCCCCACCTCACTACAACCTTGTGTCAGGTATGTGGAGAGAGCAATAAGGTCTCCCCAAGCCCTCTTTTCTCCAGGCTAAACAACTGCATTTCCCTCAAACTGTATGTACTCTTCAGTTTTGGCTAAGGTTCATCTTATAAGAAAAGAGAAAAACATGATGAAATGCTAGTGCTTTATGATCAAGACACTAGTCTCCAACCAAAAAAAAATGCAAGTATAGCGTTTTCTTGGCCACAGAATCTATTCAAATCAGGCACTCAACTAGACCCCAGCTGTAGGAACACTTCTGAATGTCTGAAAGTATTCAAAAGTGCCCCTTGCTTGCTGAAGCAGACAGGTACACAGGTCTGCTGTGAGCCACCCTTGCTCTATAGTTCTTCATATGTTACACTACAATATGATTTTACTATTCTGTTTGTATGCATCAAACCCCAGCTCTTGCTTGTGAAGTGCCATGTGGACCTATCAAGAAGGGATGGTATCCTGCCTCCTCTCCCAGTGACACCAGGAGACTTCAGCACTGAAACACTTATGAACATCTGAATGGACTATATTTTTTACTGCAGTTAGAGTAATAAAAGAGTAGCGTAAGCCAGTTAAAGTCTCAGCTCCAGGAGAGAAGAAATCAAAAATCTGACACTCTTTGGCAGACTAAACAAGTACTGTTTTCTGTAAAGCAGGCTCTGCTTTGCTTTCATTGAAACAGGAAAGCAAACAAACCGCCCTGCAGTTACAACCATCCAACCTAAGAAAGATGCAAGCAGCAGCAATCTGCAGGAAAATGAGGTTCCCAGTTCACATGTCAAAGACTTTAGTTTTGAAGGGCATTCCAATTTTAATGTTTGGAGAAGCCATAGGAAGCACCAAAAACGAAAAAAAAAAAAGTCTGAGACAAAGTAACAAAGTTTCACTAGAATTTTTTGGGGTTCCCAGCTTTATAAATATTCGCCAGAAACAGCTATGGTCGGGCTTTATCACAGGACTCTGTACTGATCCATTAGCAACACTGGTGATATCTGTAGGATGGGTTTTGCTATTTCAGGGTGACAACAGCTCACTAAGCTTGCTTCAAAAAAAGGGGGTTCACTACAGAACTGTACATATCCATGCTGACTTTTGTGACTGGGCAGAGAGAAATGAGACCACCTCACACCTTCTTTGTGAGGCATTACACCGACCCACCAGGAACCCACAACCAGCACTGCACAAGTAAAAGCCTCAGCCCATGATGGCAGCAGGGCACTGGCAAATCAACTGCAAAGAGGGATGGTGCTCACAGCGCTATGAGCACAAGGCAGCAGTTGTAAACTGTGGGCAAGCAGCACCAGCAAGGCACTCAGCGCAGTGCTTGGTGCACACTGTCAGGAACATGCTACACATGGGCTGTGAGAGCAGTGAGGAAAGGATGTTTTGGTATTATAGCTTATAACAAGCCAGAACTGAAGCTGCTGTTGGTATTATAGCTTATAACAAGCCAGAACTGAAGTTGCTGTTGCTGAAGGCAATGGAGCTATATTGGGACCTCTTTTTAGCTGAAGAAACTTTCACTGAAGAGGGATGTCTCTACCTTTGGAAATTTTTTTACTAATGTTTGCAAACACTTTTACTCCTCAGAAGATTAAGGAAAAAAACCCAATCAAAACTAAAAAGGAGACTGTAAGACAAAACTTAGAGTTCCCATTTTCTCTATCCTTTCCTTTCCCAGGCTACCTCAAATCAAACTCAGAGAACAATGATGTCTATACAGTAACACAGAACATTGTTATGCTTCATGATGGTCTAAGCTGTGATTTTATAGGGTACAAAGCACTATAGGGTCTGAGTGCTTAGGAGCACCTGATGAATTCCAAGTTGTGATTAACCAGCAACTGGCACTAACTGTTTTCCAGCAGTGCGCCCACTCTTTGCCTGATATCAGGGAGATGCACTATGCCAAGATGACTCTTGCACAAACACTCCCGTGAACTGAGCAATGGCTGCAGAGAGCACAGATCTAGCACCTACCTGCATAATGCGCACATGACGGAAAGGAGGGAGCTATGGAGCATGATGACTCCCACCTGCACTGTCACTGAGACACACCGCTAAACAAAATTCTACTTTTCAGTATTTTTATTTTCCTCCTGTGTGTTTCGGAGGCACTCACAGGGGAACAGGGCAGCAGAGGCAGACTGAAGTGTCTCATCCACCACACACTCCATAGCTTAGGTTCTACTCCCATCTACTTCACACCCATACACCAGCAACAGGCCTTGGTCACTCTTGTGCACAAATAGTGCAGGAAGCAAAGGAATGTAAATAATGACAGGATTAAGGATGGGGGTCTGTGACTATATTCTTTTGCCAGAACAGAAGGAAGAAGAATTAAGAAGTCTTTGCCAAATGCTTTCTTCCAGTGAGGTTCATTTTCTGCATTGCTTTATACTATCACATCTGACTGCAAAGGCAGGAAGGCCTTTCTATGACAACTCTCTTTTATTATTAATCTGTTACTTTCCCGTGATCACTGATAACATCAACATCTGACATCTCAAAAATGCTACCTAGAACAATTGCTCATGACAGGTTGGAAGGAGACAGCTGTAGGAATGTAGATGGGCTTTCATCATGCACAGACAGCTTTCTGGGCAGAGCACTGTACAGTGGAGGGTCAAGATACCCAAACAAGCAGTGGGTGCAGAAGGTATGCAAAATCATCAGGGTAAAACCTCCATATTGATGAGTTTAGCTTTGCGGTGAACATGGCTGGGCTCATCTGCTTGGGGTGTTTGCGGACTGTGTTGCATGAACGTAGTCTTAAATGCTTTGCTCTGGAAGGGGAAACAAGGATGGCCTCTCATGGGAAGTATCAGCATCTGGCCTATTGCACAAAGCCAAGGAAAAGAACTATTGGGAAGAATGCATTCATTGGGTGGGATCCTACCCACAAATCAAGATAGTTTAAACCAACCCACATAAGTTCCAAGAGGAGAGTAAATTACTTGTCCAAAGCTTTTCCGTAGCAGAAGCAAATCCTTGCTGCATCTAAGAGGGAACACATGCCTGGCAGCAGCACGGAGCTGACACTTCCTTAGGAGCCTCCACTTACCAAAGCCCCAGCAGAGGGCTCTTCAGCATTGCAAAGACAGTGCAAGGATTCAGATTCTGATTCTAACCTACTTCCCCCCAGATTTGAACAAGAGGGCTCTTTGGCATTGCAAAGACAGCACAAGGATTCTGATTCTAACCTACTTCCCCCCCAAATCTGAGCAGATTCACACTTGCTTCTTCACAGTTCTGGCTTATCGCTCATCACTTGTCACAGGGGATCCAAGGCACTAAAGAGCTTTTGGGAGGAAGAGGTTAAAAAAAAAGGGGAGGGGGGGGAGGGTTGGGACAACAGATATTCCAGCAGGGACCACAGGTCTGCTTCTGTATTAAAGTCACAGTCATTCCAAGAGCTGCATTTCCAGCAGCATTCACCACCAAACTGCTTTCACACTGAGCCAGGTTAGCGAATTGGTTTAGCAATACAAGGCTATTTTAAAGGGAATAAACAATTTTGCAGAATACACAGAATGGACTATAACAAGTTTGCTCCCTAGCTTGCTGCAGAATAGCTCTTCTAACCTGAGGTATGAAGCTGTTGAACCAGCCACTGTAAAATTCAAGACAAGAAAGAGTCAATTTATCAAGTGAGGGCATTCAAATCAGTCTGGACTTGACAACCACGACCTGTAATTGGACAGGACAGATGAAGAGAGATGTAGGCAGATGCAACAAAATGCCTTCACAAGGAAATATTCTGTGGGCATGGAACTTTTTTCCCCATCAGAAAAAAATAAGCCCTCACAGAGACACTAATTCCACTTTCACTTGCAAAAAAGCTGTTCGATGGTGTCTCTTCAGAAGTACCAAATTCAACCATACTACCTGAGAAAGGAACAACCAATAGCCCAAGAGTTAAGAAAACATTTGAATTTAAGCTGTATTTTCAAGACGAACACAGCATGGACCCATCACAGATAAGTTAGGGGGTGGATCTGTTATTATGAGCAACAGTCTCTACAAACCCAAGCTTTTAGTTCAAGTCTTACCAGGCACCACAAGAGAAGATGACTGCAAGCCCAGTCAGCTCAAATCCCGTCAAAGCTCATGCTTCTTTCCAAGCCCTTGATCCCTCTCCTGCAGCCTTCACTGTTCTTTGTCAAGGACAGAACTTCCTCCCAGAAAATATTCATGAAGAGGTCCGAAACAACACTGCTGGACTGTCCTTGCACCCATGTGGCCTCAAGAGTTAATGTCAGCCAACGAGAGGGACAGTACCCCACCTGCACAGGGCAGGAAGCAGAAATTAATGAGCTAAACAAGTTTGCAAGGTGGTTTGCCCTGGGCCCAGTGCCATGCGCAATACTCCCCAGAGAAGCCCTATGAGCAACCCTACCCCCCACACTGCGAGACCCCCACCATCAGCAGCTCTGGAAGAAAATGCTCCTTGCAGAGCCTTCCGAAGAAAGTGACACATACCTGCTTATCTAAATCCACCCCCCTGGAGCTGGGAGGGTGAACTGCTTAATCCCCAGATTAAAACAAACAAAAGCTATTAAAAATTTTCACCCACACAGTGCAATTACCTTTCAAAAGCAAATGTAGGGGTTTTCTGTTGTTCTTGTTTAAGCTTCAAGATACGCATGGGAAAGCTACAACACTAATGAGATATTCAAGTGGACTCTAATTTTTTGAACAAATGAGAAGACAGATGCAGTTAAAAAATCAATCATAGCCTGGGCCAGATCAGAAATCAAGGTGGGTCAGACTAAGAAACATCATTTAACCTGCTGATGCCAGACTATCACAAACAACAAGGTTACTTGGAGAAGCTTCCTTTCCCTCCCAAAGCTAAGAACAGCTGTGACAACTCATCTCCACACAGAGAACACACGGCCAGGCACATGCCACCTGCAACACATCTAGGAAAGAATGCAGTGGTGCTTCAAAACATTCCTAGGGGTTTTTAAAGGGGTTACTATTGAAGACCATAAAGCACAGCAGATGCAGTGATTGAGAGACAGAGCTCCAGAGTGCCTCAGCTGGCACACTCAGCCACTTGAGGGATTGTGTACTTTGAGTTATGTTAGAGCTGCCAGTGCATCCACGGCAGAGCAGAGTGGCCAGACCACAATCTGTCTCCCTTTGCAGGGAAGCACTGACAAGGCCAAGTTCAGCACACTGGCTACATGAAGCAGGAGTTTCCTCTCTCCTCTTTGTAGTAAGCCTTTAATTAGCCTAATACCCTCTTAGCTGCTCACCCACAAGCTCCCAATTCATTATGGGCTTGACAACACTACACTCCTCCCTCCATCAACTCTCAGATGGCCTTCATGAAACAAAACAAGTTCACCGCCAGATCTAACAGCAGAGATCTTGTCTTTGGTCAAACACTTGCAGGGGCAAAAAAGCTTGGTTTTGATGCAAAATTTTTGCCCCCCCTTTTTTTTTTCTGTTGTTGTTGGCTTTGTTACTGTTTTTCTGCTACAAAGGAGGAGAATGAGGGATGAAGTACCACTTACTGTGAGGAACATGGAGGTCAACCTGCACCAGAGAGACAGCACTTCCCATTTCAGTGGTAGCAATAAATGAGAAGCAAGACAATTGTGTGTACCAAGAACACATTGCACCAAGTACAATTCATTTTGCACGTGCTTTAAGTCTTCCATCCTTACCTATGTAGCTGATATCCAAACAGCTGGTCAGGAATTACAGTATCAGGCTAACTAACCATCCTGGCTTAAGTGCCTGTCTTATTTACACCCCTGCAATCTCATTTTAATTTTTAATGGTGTTGCAGAGATTTAATGAGGCAGGTCAATCCATACAGTCTGTGTCCAAATAGCAATCGCAGCCAGAGCCTTGATTTTCAGCAAAAATACTCTTCACATCCAGCATAGGAAGGCTCCTTGTACTGTGACACAACTCAGAAGAAAAACGTAAGGAGAATCTGAAGGGGCTTTTATAAAAGTTATGTAAATGGCTCCAGGTTCTGAAATATTTTCTGGAAAAAGGCAACCACTGCTTTCACTTCTAAAATGTGACATACAGCTTAGATGACTAGATACAAGAAGAACAAGATGCAGAAGAAAGAGGCAGAGAATAGATAAGACTGAGAACTCTTCTTATGGAAACCTGTTAAGCTCTGGTTTTCTTAGAAGGAGCAACATGAGTATACAGGTCAGCAAAAAGCAGTAGGAACTGTTTAAACACAAAGAGAAGTGAATATTTTTAAAATATCATTAACTGTTAAGGTTGGAAAGTCTAAAGCTTTATACTGGCACTGCTCTGGAACAGCCTTTGACACAGCAGATGAAGCAAATACAGTGAAGCCCACAGCCAAGGCTCAGAGAGGAGGTGCCCCATGACTGCAGAGCACTGGCTTCACTGGTCCCAACAGTGCCAGCCATGTTTCGGCATAATTGAAGGGTTTCTCCATATCCAAATGCTGCGTTAGGCGGGAACATGCCAGCTAACCAGGCAGAGTACGGGAAACAGCACTGTGCTGTCCTAAACAGCAGGCACCTGACACTGCTTTTCCAGCCCCTCCACCCTAAAGAATGGGATTCTGCCAGCTGCTTGGTGAGAGCCAGCCTGATTAATCAGGAACACTTCACACTCAAAGAGCTACACGGTTAAGAGGTCCTCCCTCTACAGCAGCTGAGTTGAAGTTGCCCATTTTCACAGAGCTACTGGCTGTTCCTGACACCATACAACAGGCAGAGCATCTCTTGCTTTTATAAAAGCTCTAAGCACCCTCCACATCTAGCAGCCTATAAGACAGCTGAACTAAGCAGCTCACATCCAACAATAAAAAGCTGAAGCAAACCTAGATGGCTGAACAGGAACCAGCCTTAGAGCTTACACACTGTTGCAGAGTAGTTTTGGATTTTGGGGAAAAAAGGCTCCACAAAAAATAGGACAGGCACATCAGAAGCACAAATGCATAATACTTTTTTAATCACTCTAAAATACCTACGGGAGAGTAACAAAAGCCAGATGATTTGTTTCTCCCTCCACATCAAAAATCACAGGCAGTCTAGAGAACCAAAGTTAATGCTGAAGCAGGACAAGCTGGAGCTTACTGAGCTGCAGAGAGTGGGTAGCACTGAGTTTAAGCCATTTTCCCAATGAGCTTGAAAGTATCAAGAGAAATATATGGGGGTTTAACAGTTTCTATGGACTTGTGGTTTGAAACACAGATACATCAAGAGGCAGCTCTTACTGCTCCATCTGGGCAGCCTTGGGAAGTCACGCAGTGACATCTGCCCTGCATGTCAGAGGTTAATCTTAGCATGGTATGATGAATGCTGAGACATCTTTCACTTCCCTATGTTGTGTACCTTGCTCCACAATCACCACCTCCAGCCACTTCAGCTGGAGTTTTGCTGCCGAGAAAGGGTGCTGGCACACAAGAAAACCAAGCCTTAAGGCTGCACTGACAGATACAGATCCACCCTCCCCAGCAGCCATGGGCAATGGTGCTAAAAGCTGTCCACACTGAACACAGACAGTGCACCAGCCTACGTCCTCCTTAGCCTCAGTGCATGCAAAGTGCATCATCCTGTGCTTGGGTCACAGCAATCCCAAGTACAACTACAGGCTGGGCAGAAAATGGATTGAGAGCAGCCCCAAGGAGAAAGACTTGGGGTGTGCTGGTTGACAAGAAGCTCAACATAGACCGGCAGTATTCACTTGCAGCTCAGAAAGCCAACTGTATCCTGAGCTGCATCACAAGAAGCACGACTAGCAGGTCAACAGAGGGGATTCTCCCGCTCTGCTCCGCTCTCATGAGACCCCATCTGGAGTACCATGCTCAGCTGGAGGCCTCAACACAAAAGGGACATGGGCCTGCTAGAGCAAGTCCTAAGGAGGGTGATGAAGATGCTGAGAGGGCTGGAGCACCTCTTCTGTGGACACAGGCTAAGAGAAATGGGGTTGCTCATTCTGGAGAAGGCTCCAGGGAGACTGTAGAGCACACTTCCAGTGCCTAAAGAGGGCAACAAGAAAACTGGAGAGGGACTTTTGACAAGGGTATATAGGGATAGGACAAGGGAGAATAGCTTTAAACTGACAGAGATGAGATCCAGATTAGATATTAGGAAAAAAATCTTCACCGCGACAGTGGTGAAAAACTGGCACAGACTGCCAGCGGAAAAACTGTGGCTGCCCCATCCCTGGCAGTGTTCACATCCAGGCTGGACAGGGTTTGGAGCAACCTGGTCTAGTGGAAGATGTCCCTGCCCATGGCAGGGGGGGTGGAACTAACCCAAACCATTCTATGATTCTAGTCTAACACCCCTGGATCACACCCCATATGTAACAATGACAGAAGCTAGACTGAGGACCAGCAGAAGGAAACAGCAGCTGTTTTGTTGTGGCCACCAACCTTCATCTAAAAGCTGCAGGGATCACGCAGAAGAGCGAACACGGCAGGCTACCTGCCACTTTGGAAAGTTATACCTGCCAAGTGCTACCATGCTTAAAGGTGTGCAGCCAGCTCTGACAATACCTACCATGGCACACATTACAGGCGAAGAATCTAGTCAGAAAGGAATGTGGTTACTTTCAAAAGAGGCACTTTTCAAAGCATGGTGGGAGGCTTACACAGCCCAAGTAAGCAAGTTGTCCAAAGAGATATAATCTAGCTCCTTAGAGAAAGCTGTAATGTTTAGCTTGCTAGAAACACACAAATTCTGGACACAGGAACAAACTATATAATTAAGTCTCTCAGACAAGTGAGACTCATCCTCTACTGTGTCCTGTCCCCATATCCTATAATCCCTTTATAGGATTTCTCCAGCTATGAAGGGCAAGTAGAACCAGTCACACCAGAGTCTAGGAGGATACTGGTTACCCAGCTAATCTCTCCAGAGCCCACTAGAGAGGAAGATAAGCTTACCTAGAGACATTCAGAATACCTCATGTTTGTGTGGGCAATTTGATTTTTTAGAACAGTTTTGCATCCAAGACAGGTAGGTGAACATAATGCAATTAACCACAGGCAGCTTGGCACAGATGGTCCTCAAAAAACAGAACTAGCTGCACAGCAGGGGTTTATATTTAATGATGAGCCAAGCCATCAGTGAGGCAAGTCAGCAAGACCTCACTAAAGGCAGTAGAGACCAGCTAAGCTCACTCAGCTCTTCGCACTTCTTCCACTGGTGAAGAATGTGCAGCCTTCCCACAAAGGGCCAAGATCTCTCATTAGGGACCCAAGCATACACCTGCAACAGCAGCAGTATCTGACCTTGCATCACCTAAGAGCTTAAGGACCCTGGGCTGGACCTCAGTGTAGCTTTATAGGAAAGCTCTCCCAAACCCAGCTAGCAACATCTAGACATTCTGAGATTAAGCACTAGGAACTTAGGGGACAATACTTGGGGAATGGAAACCAAGGTTCCAAATGCCATCCCCCACCCAAGCAGATGTGGCAACCCCTAATTGCATTGCACAAAAAAAAAAAAAAATTTAGAAACTCACAGCTCAAAAGCTTCCTTCATGCTTAATTGGGGCAGTAGCATCCCTAGGCAGAAAACCCATCCCCAGGTGGTATTTGTCCCATTTTACAATATGTGGACTGGTGATTCCTAACACCAGTGAACATTCTGGCTCACAACACTAAAGAGACCACAAAAGCTATGCCATTTGTCAAAACCACACAGCACACCAGAGAGCACCATGCAATTTATTAACGGGTACCTGCAAAGCCACACCCCAGAGCCAAGAAACCCACAGCCTTCTAATACACAGGCCTCATCGTTTAGAAAAGCTAGTTCTGACTACAGCCCACATTTGTCCTTACAGGAGCTCAGAGCATATTTCAGAGCAGAGAAAGAAAAGGCCTGTGGTTGCATAACACTGCTCAGCAGGAGCCCAAGGAAGCTACAGCAGTCCTGTGTCAGGGCAGAAAGGCTGTAATTTTTTTTAATGTCTCTGCAGAAAGCCTCATTAAATAATGAGACCAATACTCAGTTGAAACAGAAATCCCTCTTATCTTCCTGTGCAGGCTTCCAAAGGAGATTCCAGAGGGCTCAAAAGCTGCTTAGCCTCCTGAATCATACTTTTCCGGCTAAGCAGACACCTTTTTTCCCCATCCTGAAAGATCAGATTTTACATACACACATATATGCCCTTCTTCCCTTGCTGTCACTCTTCCACCATCAGCACCACATTCTTGCACTGCCAGATACGTGCAAGATTTATCCTGGGAATGGGAAAGTGCTATAGCTGCAGGTCAAGAGAGCTCATAGCAGGCTTCAAAGCCAGTAGCAAGCCTGACAGAGAGGATGAGCTGCAGCGCCTCACACACGCAGTGGGGAGGGCTCCCAAATTCAGCTGTCCTCTAAGCTTAACAAGGGTGAGAGTTATTACTTCATGTAGAGAAAAAATGCTGATGAGCTGTTGTCTATAGCACCCCACCTCTAATCAGAAGAAAAATACCATCTGGCATTCCACCCCTGGAGGGCTGCCAACCTTTGCAGTAAAAGATGAAGGCAAGAGAAGGTCAAGATTAAGGAAGGGAAGCAAAACAGGCAGAAAGATTAATCCCTGCCAGGTGGTGTCAGTCCAGACTGGAGTACAAAACTGGATGGATGAGCAAGCAGTGAAGAGTTAAGTAGGAGAAAAAACAGGAAGCAGAAGTGAAAATTCTCCACAGGGAAGTCACAGATAAGCCGAAGAGAGAACAGACCTGAGCTGCAGACCAACTGCAGAGTAGGATCTGCTTCACCTAAACCTCTCTTGATGGGTGTTTGCACAGGTGGAATTCACATCACTAGGTTTCAACTTTCTGAAGACAGCCTGGGAACAGAGACTCTGAGACTGGCAGCAGGCAAAAGTAGTTTAAGAGAAGACTACTTAAGAAAAGCTTAAGAAGAGAGTTTAAGAGAAGAGAAAAGGGTGAGACAAGGCTGGAGGAGCCAGTAATGGGACACCAGCTTAGCAAGTATCTTTGAGTTGCCAGAGCATCTAATAGGGGATGTATCCTTCGCCTCTCACAGCAGAGTTGCATAGGTAGCGTAAATAGGGCATCACTTGTTCTCGCAAGGTTTCAGCCAGCTACATACCAAGGTAGCCATCTCATGCTGAACATCCCCCCCACACACTGCATGCAGCAAGGGTTTCAGCAGTAGGGTGGACAAGGGCTCTCCAGCTGTCTGAACATATTCTCATGGGTGTTATCTGGTACAGATGTCCTGCAACGGATGCACACACTAGCAGTTACAGGCATACAGAGCCAGACTACTGCAGCAGCAATACTACAGCTGCTCCCTCTTCAAGGGAAAACCCCATTCCTTCCACCACTGCCACTTGAATTTCAGGCATCCTCCAGGACAATGTTCATTGCTTGTTTCCTCTACCTCCTTGAAGGGGACAGGCTGCTCAACAACTTTATTAGGAACAACAATATATGCATATAGTTATGTGCCAGACAGACAAATCAGGGATGGTCAAGGCAAGTGTGCCACTCCACATGAAACTGTTTCTTGTAGCGTTGGCATCAGCAGTACCTTCTGACTCCAGGCGGTCCAGCCCATAGGTCTCAGCAGTACTGATCCTCCTCACAGATGGAAGAGGTGTTCTCCTGACAGAAGATGTCATTGATGCTGGAGTTACCAGGACCATAGTTTTGCCGGATGGCTCCTCTGTCTGTCCAGACTGGGTTGCAGACATCCCACCAGGAGCTGGAACAGCCTTCTCACTGGTGACCAGAACATCTGTGATGTCTACAGATAACAGGAAGCAGCAGCAGTTCATCACAATATTAAAAACCCAAGCATTTAAGAACAGACTCCTCAATGAAAACTTAACTCCGAGTGGAAGATACTAAACTCTTGACTTGCTTAAGATGTGCAAGTGACTCTGCTGTAATGAAAGCTTCCCCTCCAGGACAGCCAGCACAGAACTTAAGAACCCCTTAATGAGAACCAGCTAGGTTTTATTTCCATTGCTTTGAAGACTGTTAGTCACCATACCATAGGAATACCAGATTTCAACCAGTGTCTCAGTGCTCTGAACTGACTGGCAGAGCTAGCTGTTGACTGCAAAGAAAAATTATAGAATCATAGAATGCTTTGGGTGGGAATGGACCTTACAGATCATCTAGTTCCAACCCCCTGCCACAGGCAGGGACAAATCAGTTGAATTTTTACTTAAAACCCAGAAGCAAATTAGTGGAAACCACTGAAAGAGCTCTCTCTCCCCTACAAAGGGACTGTAATTTAAGAGTTACAGTGCAAATAACCATTTTCTTTTGATGCCCTGCAATATAATAATGACAAGAAAAGCTTCCCAGCAGCAGTTTCATTACAGTGGTACCTACTACTACAGAAATATCCTCTAACTCCATCAGCTTTGTGCTAAGGGAAATCTTGCTAGACTCCTGGCAAGCAGACAGGCTCCTACATGTACCTGCCAAGGTGACATCAAGCCAGCAGGCAGCAGCTAACTGAATACAACTGACTAAACATTTCTGTATGAACCACATCAACCTGAGAAGAACTCGCTATTCCTCAGTAGGAGTGAAATCAGTGCAGGCTTCCACACCTGAGGGCTTGCCAGACCCTTCCAAGAGGGTGTCTAACCCCATACTAACACTCCCACATTACCCTAATGAAGCTTTCATCCTTCAGACTGAGCATCAGCAATCTGCCTTTGGCTCCAGAAGTAGGAGCTTGCCCTCCATAAATAAAAACTGGCTTAAATGTCTAAGGCTAAAAGTCAGCTTGCCAGTAAAGACTGATGTAGGGAGTTTGTTTTGGGTGAGTTTTTTTGTTTTTTAAATATTTACTCCACCTATATATGGGACAAAACACACGCTAGCATATTTCAACCTGGTGGATCTGGTAGCATGGGAAGAATGTAGTGGTAGGGCTAGAGGCGGCTTGAAGAAGGCTAGGAAAAAGTCACTTAGAATATGTGGTGTGTTGAGACTTTAGTGTCCAGCAATACTGGCTCCAGAAGTACCACCTCATCTTGCGCAGAAATGGACAACAGTCTGTGAAGTAGAACCCTACCTTCCACATCAGGAATGTCTGCCACAGAGGAAGTACCAGCTGCCACCACCATCTGGGTTACACTAGGAGTAGTCACCATCTGAGTGTCCTCTCCACTGTTTTCCTGGGGAAAGCTTGCAGTTCCTGCTCCCTGGGTAGCACCAGGCACCGGTGTCACAACTAACAGAGAAGCATCAGCCTCCTGGACAACTGTTGTCACCTCCTGAGTCACACCTACAGGAAGAACATATGTTAGTACCAACTTGCAGGACAGCAGACAGCAAAAAAAGCAGATATTTGAAGGAACATGACTCCATGCATTAGCATTTTCAGAGCCACAGTGCAAGCAGCAAGTCCTGTCAAGTATCATCAGGGTAGTACAGCATAAAGACATATGCAAGAATGGACATAACAGTAATGAAAGCCACAGAACTGGTGTTTATTTTCTTAACTGCCCTTTAGGGACACAAAGGCCCACTGGGAACTAATGCCAAGGAGTTACAGCACTGCAGGCCTTTAGGGTGAAATACCATTTGAAACACGTGAGGCTGCCAGAGCAGTGTTTTTAGTGACCCAGTCTGATGGTTACAAGACTTCAGCTTTTTAGAAAGGTTTATTTTTGTTGCAGAAGTCTTATTCACAGTGTTTCCCCAACATTTGTGATACAGAGACAGAACCTGCTGACAACTCAAGAGCTTATGAATTAAGCTAGAAATCAATCAGTTGTGTTTCAGCACCAGTACGCAATTAGCTTTCTTTTACAGTGAAAGCCAGATCTTTCAGGTGCAGTGATGGGAAACTGTCCCTTTGCCTCTGTAGCCTAAGAAGAAAGATTAAAGATGCCCAGCAACTAAGACAAAGTCCTAAATCACAGCTCATGTTCCACACCCTAGGAATGTCATTGCCCAATATCTGACCAGAGCTCTTCTTAGCATTGTCCCCCCCCTTCCTCCCACAACGCCCCAAGTCATTAGGGTCGCTGTCATTAGGCTGCAGGTGCCATCTCTACAGGTAAGTGCAATAGACAGTGACACCATCAGCCTGTGGCAGGCTATCTAGGAGGAAGAGTTCTGCCTGCTGGTAACAGACTTGGCACAAGCAGTGGACAGTCAGAGCCTGGCCACAGCTTTGCTCTAGGGTGTGAAAATAACACCATGAGTTTTTGTTACGAAGAACAGCACATAGCTCTGGACAGATCTTTTAATCCAACCACCATTTTAAAGTAAATGAATATATCAGCTACTCACAGGCTATAAGCACAGCTATACACTGTCTCAGCATCTTCCACACTGACTGCAAGGATCCATAGCTAGCAGTTAAGAGCCAAGATGCTAATTAAATCCCTCAGGAATTATTCCCCCCTCCACTTTGCAAGGCTTCAGAGTAAGTTAGTGTGAGGACCCCCTTTAAGTCCTTCAACCTGATATATGAAAGGGACACTTGGGTGAGTCTCATTCTCCTTGAAATAGTGTTTAACCAGTGGGTCTGAGATTGAGCACCCTCCTTAATCATTACAAGAGGCATACCAGAGGGTTATTCAAAGTAGGTTTATGTATCCTTGGTCAAGGCAAGATACCTACAATCAAACTACAGCTGTGCCCCTCAACCATTATGGGAGGGCCAAAGCTGAAGCCCCTGCTTTGGCAGCACACCATACATGCAGAACATTAACAAAGGAAATTTTCTAACTAGCACCAAGTATCTGCTAAGGCTCCAATTCTCTACAGACTTCCACGCTGAAGTACACCCATCAGCCACAGACTCAACTGCCACAGACTTCCTTGTTTGCTACTACAGCCACCCTATCGCAGCTCCAGAAACTGAAGAGACAGCTCAGTACAGCTGCTTCACATCACAGGGCACAACACACTATGCCTCCCTGTACGCAGGGACATTGTGTACAGGAACAGTCAAGGCTAGGCTGCACCTTACGGATGCAAATTACCTGTTTAGGCTGTTACCCTTCCACAGAGGTCCATAGTCTTTTTGGGGGAGATGCGTCCCACCCTCTGCTGCAGGTATCAAGATAACACCTTTCTTTACTTCATCTCCCTGGAAGGAAGCAGATTCCCAAGTGCATCCCTCCTATACCTACACTTAGAGGAAGGTGTCTTCAACAGGCAAGTTTTACCTTTCCATGAGCTTTCCAGAGTAGGAGGGAGATCAGACCGCATATCTGTCACCATAGCAGCCTGTGGCTGTGATAGAGGGATGCTTTCCCCCTCCTCTGCTGTGACTGCACTTATGTTTTCCAGTGAGCTGAGACCAGCCATGTCTACACCCGTCAGGTTTGCAGTGGGGACAGTAGCACCATGGCCTGTGGAAGTTGCTGGCAATTCCTCCCCATGCACCAACGCTGTGCAGTTGGTCTCCTTGGCAAGGTCAGGAGCTGGTGGAGCGGATGCTGGAGATGGCAGCACTCTGATTACATCCTCTTCCTCCCCTGCACCTCCCTGTGGTGTCTGGGATGGCTCTGTTATGCCCAGGTCCTCTGTCACCTCCTCAAGGGACACACTTCCCCCTTGACTTATGTCCCTCACTTTTGTGTCATCCCAGTCAGGTGGCACAGTGTCCATAGTGTGGATAGTGACAGTGCCAGCCATGGTGGGCAGCTCTCCTTGCCTTCTGCCCATCCTTGCTTCCAGGTGGAAGGAGGATGAGGTCACCACAGGTAGATGTTTTGCAGCCACAGATGCTCGCGCAACCAAGGACTTTAGAGGGCTTCCTGTGTGGGGTCTTGTTACTCCTAGCTCAGGAGTTACGCCATGAGCCTGGGGACTCAAGATGACAGGGTGGTCGCTTGCTGTTTCCCAGCTGGGAGAGCTGGAGTAGAGTGTGGGCTGGGGTGCCACTGAGGGGTGCGAGTTGCTCCCTGCTTCCACCTCCACAGCAGTCCCAGAAAGAGGGTTTGCCAAGAGGCCAGGAGAGCTGTGCTCTACTTCAACACCAGCTTCAGGGGTGGTCCCACTAATGGGGCCACCAACAGACTTCTCCTGAACAGTAGGGTTCAGTGTGGTCACAGCTGTGGTCAGCATGGCCTTGAATGCATCATCCTCTTCCAGCTCTGACTTTGTGGGACCAAGCTCACCCTCATCAACAGCAGCCACTGCCACAGCAGAGGTATAATCACCCAGACCCTGGCCACCTGGAATGACATGGCTCCGGCTTACAGACAGCATTTCTCCTTCTCCAGTGAAAGCTTCATTTAAGGGTATCCCAGATGGCTTTGCCAACACTTCACATGGCTTTACAGAGATAGTCTGCTCAGAAGGGCCCAGGTTATTTTTCAAGTTCAACATGCTTGTCCTTTCATCTTCAACCCCATTCCCTGCCCAGGGGCCATGTTGGACCTTTGTCATGTCCCGCTCCTTCAGTGGCAGAGATGCAAGGCATGGTGGACTAGAGGACAAGAGCAGGATGCTGCAGGTGACCATGCAGATGTTGAATCCTATTGATCTACTCATAGCCAAGAAGAAATGTGCCTAGAAGCCTGCAAAGCTGACAAGTCCAGACTGCAAGACCTAGAAAGAAAAAAGGAGCAAAATTACACATACCCATAACCAACCACTGACCCAAGGCCTTAAGTAACTGGGTGACAAGTTCCAAGCATGCTAACCTACAGCCAGCTCTGGCCAGACCCCACCTATACACCCCAAGCAATGAATTCCTTCATCTACTTTACTATTCCTAACTTACCCAACCTGTAAGTCTTAAGTTACACAAAACACCCAAGACAGACCTTGCCAAGCTTACACCAGTGGTAGAGAACTATGCTTCACCCAGGGGGCATCAGACTTGCAAGTAAATGCACCATCCCTGGCAGGCTGGACACAGCCTTGGGTGACATGGTCTAGGGTAGGGCATCCTTGCCCAAGGCAGGGGGATAGAAACTAGGTGATAGCAGCCTTCCAGCATCTGAAGGGGGCCTACAGGGATGCTGGGGAGGGACTCTTCATTAGGGACTGTAGTGACAG
>JAOEHY010046442.1:0-22657 GCA_025447955.1 Psilopsiagon aurifrons
CGGGGTAGGGTGGGGTGGGAAAGGCAGACACTCGTGAGACCGTGCTGCAGAGAGCGGGGGTGACGGAGAGCGCCTGGTGCCTTCCCTTGCCCCCGCCCTGCACCCCCCGGCTCTTAACGCATGCAGTTTTCATAGAATCACAGAATGGTTCGGGTTGGAAGGGACCTTAAAGCTCATCCAGTGGCAGGGACACCTTCCACTAGACCAGGTTGCTTCAAGCCCCTTCCAACCTGGCCTTGAACAGTGCCAGGGATGGGGCAGCCACAGCTGGTCTGTACAACGTGTCAGTGCCTCATCCCCTCATGGTAATGAATTTCTTCCTAATATCTAATCTCAATCTCCCCTCTGTCAGTTTAAAGCCATTCCCCTTTGTCCTGACCCTACATGTCCTTGTAATAAGTCCCTTTCTAGACTTCTTGTCGGCCTCATTAGGCACGGGGAGACTGCTATAAGGTCTCCCAGGAGCCTTCTCTTATCCAGGCTGAATGACCCCAGCTCTCTCAGCCTGTCTCCATAGGAGAGGTGCTCCAGCCCTCTGAGCATCATCAACCTCCTCTGGACTCGCTCCTACAAACCCATGTTCATGTTGGGGGCTCCAGAGCTGGATGCAGTGCCCCAGGTGAGGTCTCACGAGAGTGGAGCAGTGGGGAGGAAAAACCCTCTGTCGACCTGCCAGTCCTGCTGCTGGTGATACAGGCCGAGACACAGTTGGCTTTCTGGGCTGCAGGCACACACTGCCAGGTCATGTTGAGCTTCTTGTCAACCAAAACCCCCATTTTTCTTTTTTTTCAAATAAAATTCACTGTCTTCTCCAATAGAAAGCCCTCCTCCCCCTCTGCTCAGCTGCACAGCACTGCTCCAAGAAACATTATTGATGCCACCCCAGAGACTGCATCTTTGCAGTAAAGACTGAGTTGTGCATAAATTAAATCAGGTTACCAAGGCTGGTGGAAGGTCGCCTCATTTTTCATGGTGGCCTCTTTACAGCTTTTAGTGGCTGTTGCTTAATTATTTTCTTTGGGGCGGTGCTAGCTTTCTGTATAAGCTTGTAGGGAATGCTTTGGACACATCAGGATTGCTTTGGCGTACAGAAAATGCTTTGAGTACATAGGAAATAGCTTTGGGGATATAGGAAATCAGCTCTGGGAGGTGAGCAACCCAACTGCGCTCATGGCCTCTCATCCACAGCATCAGAAGTCTGCGTCAGGTTCAGATGGAGAAACACAAGTGTGATGGGGAGTGTGGGGATGGAGCAGATGGCTCCTGAAACACTGCTGATGGGATGCAGGAAAGCCTGAGTCTCAACAGCAACTCATCTTTTTGGCCTGTGTTGAAGGGGCTGTATGTAAAATAATCAGTGATGAAAAGGAGGGAAGGGTAAAATGTGAAATGAATTCCACTGAAACAGGGTTATACTGAACACTCCCAATTGTCACATCTTTTCCTGATTTATTTTTATTGCTTTGCTGTGAATCCAAGTGGATTTCAGTAAGTCATAGAATCATAGAATTCACATTGGAAGGGACCTCAAGGATCATCTGGTCCAACCTTTCTAGGCAACACATGACCTAGACTAGATGTCCCAGCACCCTGTCCAGCCAAGTCTTAGACATGTCCACTGCTGGGGAATCTACCATGCCCCTGGGGACATTATTCCAATGGCTCATTGTTCTCATTGTTAAAAAAGTTTCCTCTTGTGTCCAACTGGAATCTCCCCAGGATTAATTTGTGCCCATTACCCCTCATCTTTTCCATGTGACTCCTTGTCAAAAGGGGGTCTCTGTCTTCCTTGTAGCCACCTTTTCAATACTGGAGCATGGTAATAAAGTCTCCCCTGAGCTGCTTTTCCTCAAAGCTGAACACTCCTAGCTTTCTGAGTCTTTCATCACACAGCTTTCTAGTCCGTGGATCATCTCTGTGGCCTTTCTCTAGACCCTCTCCAGCTTGTCCACATCTTTTCTGTATAGTAGGAACCAAAACTGAACACAGTATTCCAGGTGTGGCCTGACAGCTGAGAGGAGTGGGACAATAACACCTTTCTCTCTGCTGGTGATGCCTTGGCTGTTGTGACTCAGCATTCTGCTGGCTTTCTTTGCCACAGCTGCACACTCTTCACTCCTGTTGAGTCTGTGTCCACCAGGCCCCCCAGGCCACCTTTTTCTTTTTTTGATTTCTGACAGTGCAAACCCAGTTCACACGGAGGTTGAGCACATTTTGTCACGTAACTGACCTGGGCGTGAGGGTCGGTTTTGGAATACTGCTCACATGAAACAAAGGCTTTGCAGTGAAACCAGATCGGCGTTTACGCCGTCTTCATCCCCCTGAATGGCCAGCTCCAGCCCCGGCAGCGCAGCTCCTCCCGCTCCCCGTTATTAGCTGCCCCTCGGGCCGGTCAGCTGTGCCCGGCCGCTGGGGAGGAACTGTCATCCTCTCCACACGCCGCCTTGCGCCGTTGTCGTGGTTACGGAGGAAGCCGCGGTAAGAAAATGGCCGCTCGGCCGCTTTCCCCTGCTCCGCTTCCCTTTAGCTGTCCCGGGCCTCGGGGCTCCGCACTGCTGTGCCCAGGGCCGGGTCGTCGTTCCCTCCTCCCTCTCTTCCCCGCCGTGGCTGCTTCCCAGTCTGCCCCGAGCATGCGGGGCGGGCGTGGGGAGGCCGCTGGGGACTGGCCTGAGCCCCGCGTAGCGTGGGCGAGTGGGGCAGAGGAGACTGAGGGCAGGCTGTAACTGTGTGCCCTCCGGCAGCTTCCCTGACACCACTGCCGAGTTTTGGGAAGATATGGAGCGGCACGTCCCCATTTACACGCTGCCTGAGGAAATTCGCAAGGTATGAAACAGTGGAAGTATGAAAAACAAAGCAGTGTTTGGAGACCACATAAGCCAGTGATTTGGCTCTTTTGCCAGGCTTTGAACTCCAGAACCATATCTCATACATCTTGGTCCTTGGTTTAGATTGGATGTATTCTAGGTTTTCTTATGTATGACAAATGTTTATGTGTTTCAGTTGGAAGGGACCTTAAAGATCACCTAGTTCTTGCCACAGGCAGGGACACCTTCTGCTAGATGAGGTTGCTCCAAGCTTTGTCCAACCTGGCCTTGAACATTGCCAGGGATGTGGCAGACACAGCTTCTCTGGGCAACCTCTGATAGTGTCCCATCACCCTCAGAGTGAAGACCTTCTTCTAATATCTAATCACAGTCTCTCCTGTTTCAGTTTAAAGTCATTCCCCCTTGCCCTGTCCCTACAGATCCTTGAAAAAAGTCCCTCTCCTTTTTTCTTGACGACCCCTTCAAGTACTGGCAGGCTGCTGCAAGTTCTCCCTGAAGCCTTCTCTTTTCCAGGCTGTACTGCATTAATGTGAATATAAATGAATTTATATAAATATATATTTTATGCACTAGTGGCAACCCCATGGCAAGTGGGTTGGAACTAGATAATCTTAAGGTCCTTTCCAACCTTAACTGTTCTATGACTCTATGAACACTATAGAGGAATGTGCTCATTCTGTAATGGGGTTGTCACTGCTATGTGAGTTTCAAATTTTACCCCATGTGACATGTTTTGTTGCCCTAAGTTTGGAATGACTGAAAAGCATAATGTGTAATTGTTCCAAAGGAGTGCCAATACAGATAGGAAGGGGACATTCCCCTTCGTATTTTCTGGTATCTTCTCTTTGTGTGTGAGGGTGTTGCTTTGTTTGGGAGACAGATTATTACCAATGTTAACAATGCTGCTATTTATATGGGGTAACTTATGAGGAGGCTCTTTAAATGCCACATGATGCAGACAAGTGGAACATGAGTCACTTTTTGTAACACTATGAAGTTTTTATACCCAGTAGAACACCCAGTTGTCCTTAATTTTTTGTAGGCATCTAATAATTAGCAGATAATTTAAAAGCTTTACATACTCAGGCTAGCACAGCCTGGGTAAATTCTCCCTGGAATAGTCTAGGAAACTTGAGAAAATTTTTTAGCCATCAGTGGTGGTTTCTGAGAATTCAGGGATGGGTAAGATAGCCAAAGGAAGGGAAAAGGAATGCTTACTCTTAAAAAAGGGGAGGGGAAGAGCCTGGGAAACATACAGACTCACTAGCAGCTGTTTTGGTAGCAGGAAAGACTCCAGATATTGTTTGTTTATTTAGAAATGAGTTTGCAAGCATCAACAGGATAAGGTGGTTAGCAAAAATCAGTGCAAGCTTCTAAAGAAAAGAGAACAAAAATCAAAGCATTGTGCCAAATTGTTGGATGAAGTGCATGTGAAGTATATAAGGGAATTGTTCTGGATCTAGTACTGCTCAGTATTTCCATGAGTGGCTTAAGGCTGCAGTTTGGTGGCACCTCAGCTGTTTGGCTTTCAGTTGGATTAGTTGCTGATAGAGTTCCTGATCTGTGTGCTAGCACAAGGAGGAAGCACGTGTGAGTGCAGGCACAAAATGGGAACAGAAAAGG
The DNA here is from genome assembly GCA_025447955.1 of Psilopsiagon aurifrons. Taxonomy (NCBI): domain Eukaryota; kingdom Metazoa; phylum Chordata; class Aves; order Psittaciformes; family Psittacidae; genus Psilopsiagon; species Psilopsiagon aurifrons. Next base: position 4,449 of record JAOEHY010046442.1, read on the forward strand.
GGTGACATTATTTCTCTCTGTAGGATTGTCAGTCTCTGCTGTTTTTCATTGAGCTAGCACCTTAGATTACTATAAGGAATACACTGATGCCAGTCTGGGAGGGGTTGTGGGCAATCTGGGAACAGCATTAAACTTAATATTCATAGAAAGAATAAGGCATATTTGGAAAGAGTAAGTCCAGTGTATCAATGCAAAATACATACTAACTGATTCAGCTTCCTTGTCACTTGTCAAACCTTATGCTGAGGTCTATAATCAGGTCGTAAGCAGAATAACCTGAACAAAGTGATGTTACAAAGAAGGCAGCCATTAAGTTTATTAGTATGGGAGTTGCATGTGAAACATGGGCCTTACTTATTCCTCTGTTCAGAGCTGTTGAGGTATTGGTTCTGAGCTGCAGGCTTTAAGAAAAATAACATGACTGACCAAAGTTCAGAAAATAGCAAAAACAGTAGAGCTCAAAAATCCTGTCCTTCTAGGAAAGGATACTACAACTGAGTGTACTTATTCTGGAAAGTACTTGAGGGCACAGTAACAATATTGATATGTGTAGGAAAATGGTGGTTGTCCTTCGTCTGCAAATTAATCTTATCCTCATCTTTCTGGGCTTGCTTTGCTTTAATATTGTAAAAGTGTAGAGCAAATCACCCAGGGGAGTTGTGGAATTCTTCCAGTGGTGCTGTGGGGGATGAGTAGGCAAACTTTTCCTTTGGAGTCTGAGACTGGGGCAGGCAAACTCTTCAGATCTCTTCCAGTTCTACAGTACATGTGTAACAAAAAGATCTGAATGCAGAAGACACAGTATTTCTCGGTATTACATGAATAAGCTGTTCCTGACCCATTCTGCCTTGTACCTCAATGTGAGGTATGCAAGCTGGAAGGTAATGACAGCCCAAGGTTTTGGGATCAGTTAAGTGTAGGGATTTTACATATCCTTTGCTGCTGCTTGTCTCGTCACTCAGCTGACTTGCATTGTTGTTGTAGTATAGTTACAGGATACAGAGCTTGATTACAAGTCATTCTCACAATTTCCTGTCCTTGTATTTTCTACCTTTTATGTACACATGTTCTTATGCCCTCCACATTCTCTGCTTCTTGGATTTCATGACATCTCTCTTGGAATTTTAGCTTTAAATTGCTACAAACATAAGTAGAACTTGCGCCAGCTGTACATGGCTTTGCCAAGCCAAGCACATGCTCCCAATATGCAGCTTGCAGGCCAAAGGAACATGTGTGTCTGGAGGGAGTATGTTAAGCATTGAGATTTCAGCTGCAGAATATTGACTTGCTAGGCACTGCTTTGGATTGGTTTGCTGGAGGTTGGGGTGTAGTGCTCACAATAGATCAAGCAGCTCTCTCAAAAGAGAGGACGCAGACCAGAGCTCTCTTCATGCTTCTCCTTTGTGCTCCCAGTGGATGGAGCTTCCCAAGCTGCTTGTCAATATTTGCAACAGTGACACAGCAACCTCCAAAACTGCGCTCTTGTAGAGGATAGTAGGGGGAAGAGAGCATCTTGTGCCAACCTGGAACAGACTGTTCTGCAGACTGCTCTACTGCTAGAGTCTGCGAGAGAGGACAACCTGTTGGAGTGAAGCCATAATATCATGGTGAAAGTTGATACAAATTGACCATGTGGTGACTGGGTCCAGTAGGTTTTGCCCACTATGCTTATTAAATTTTAAAGAAAATTTTAATGTAGAAGGGAAGATATTTCTTGGTATTTTGTTAATGACATGATAGATGTGGAGGGACCTTGGTTCTTAATGTTCTGATCAATTTTCCCTTAAAGAGTCATGTAAGAATTTTACATGGTCCTGATTTTCTCATTCCTTTTACCACTCATACTTCTTTTACACAGTATGAATTGCAAGATGGCTGCTAATGGAAAAAAAAGCGAAAACAAAAACCAAATGGACAAATATCCATATGTCCATTAAAATGTTACAGCTTATAGTGTAATTTTGTAGTTATAGTTGCATACTTCTTAGAAACTAATTATTAGTAAAGATCTCAATCATGATTTGTTTCTAAAAAAATATGTAACCCTTCTGAGTTGTGGCTTTGCATGTTAGCAGTGTGGTTATCTCACTGAGCAGTGTTTGTCAGTGTTCAAAGTCGGCAGGAGTCATTTTTCCTAGAGGAAGCTGTGCCTCATGGTGTGGTGGTGATGGCAAATGTGGGGAACAGCCGCTGCTGTTCTGGAAGCAGGCATAGGAAAATCAGTAACTTCACAGGAAAGAGAGAACCCAGTCAGTTAAAAAACTGTCCAAACAAAGTCCAAGCCATAGCTTCTCTTCTGTGACAGTTTTTGGGGAGGGTGTTCTCTACCTTTTAGCCTTATTTTAGGGACATTTGTATCTGGGAGGTGATGCTTGTAGATTTGGTGTGCCAAATGGCAAGTGTTTCAACTAAGTTGGTTGGTTTGTCTCAGTAGAGCTCTGCATTTCCTCTTAACTGTATTGTCGCAGGACTGTAGAAAAAACTTCGCAGAGATCACTTGTAATAGCTACTTTTTCATGTATTTGCATGTCTTAAAGTTTATGCCATCAAACTTCATAGGGCACGTAAAGGTAAAAAAGTCAGTGTTTCCTTTACTCCAGTGGCTGCATGCGTATTTTGCTGTGCAGCATTTTTATGTGTGTATTTTTGGTTTGTTGTTTTATTATTTTTCTTAAAGAGAAGACTATTGTATTCTTAGTTGTTTGTTGGTAGTGGTAGATGAATCTGTTATATGCTTGTGAACTTACTGTAGTTCTGTGTTTCAGCATTGTTGTTGTCGGTTCAGTGTAAATAGATGGAAATATGGAGTCTTGCCCTGAAGATCTTACTGAAATGGGAAACAGAGCAACAGGAAAATGACCCTGAGTCCTCAAAGCAGCAAACAAAAAGTTTTTTTTAATAAACAACTGTAAACAATAGAAGTTGTATCCTATTTTATTTGGCAAATAAATAACCTTTGTTTAACATTAATCATAAAATTAATTGAGAACAAGATACCCTTACAGATCAGTAGTTCTCACACTAAGAGCTTAAGAAAGGAAGCAGAGCAGGAATTTTTAAGCCATCTTACACATCGGTACAGAACGTTCTGTGATACCTGGCTATCTGCAAAGCATCATGAGCATTACTAGTGGCAAATAGTTACTTAATAGATTTGCCATGTGTCCATGTGTACTATAGATTGGGCATATTATAGTATCTTTATGAGCACGTTATCTTTAATTTTTCTTGCTGTCTTTGAACCTGGGGCTATTTTTTTATAGGTTTTTACATAGTTCCAGTTGCATTAATTAGCTGAAAAATCTGTCCCATCCACCAAGACTGGCTTTGTAGAAGAAAATGAAATAGTTACATATATAGTACTTAAATACTGGTATCCATATGGATTTAGAAACAGCATCATTTCCATTTGTGCCCTGCAGATCAGCATGGTAGTGTGCCTACAGAATGGTGGGATGTCTCTTTAGAGACTTGTTGTCAATGCACCTTATGAATGCTTCTGGAGAAGATGTTCGTGAGTTCCTGCTGTGTCCATTGAGATTTTTTTAAGTATTTGGCTTTAAAATTTTTAACATTTGGGTTTTATTGGGATGTCAGGCTCCAGGGATGTGAATGTTCTTAGTGACTGTAATGGGCTTTGGAAATGTTAGGAAGTATCTGCTTATTTTTGTATAAGCCCAAATGTTACAGCCTAAAGAGGTGGAAAGCTCTCAGCAGTGAAGTGGATACCTATGACCCCATAGCTGATTTGGGAAAACCAGCTCTCAGATACTAAAGGTAGCCTGCTTTGTTACCACTGTGTATTGAGGTATCAGGTAATTTATGAAAGCACATATTCTGAACTTGGATGACAATCTTCTGTTCTTAGTGTACAAACTCGTGAGTCCCTTGTGGTCACGTAGGGCAGCAAAGCATTTCTATGTGTGGCTATACTTATAAGGCTGGGGCTGTCTTCACTGCATTTAAGCTTTTCTACCCTCTTGGCAATCAGTGTCCAAGTAAGTTGCTAGGAGTTGGAGGGATTGAAGTAACTCTTGCATCGCAGGCAATTGGATTGTAGCTAGGAGGGGCTCCACAACTGCTGTAACTACAGACTCAAAAAGTCAGTATTTGTCAGGTGAAGAATGATTAACAGTGGGCTAAATTATCTTTTGTCTGCACAAGTATCACGTTTTGTTGCAATGCCCTGCATTGCGTGCATTGCTGGAGTGTGCTGTGACACATCCTGAATGAGTTTAGGAGCACCGGTAAGGTCCGTGCTGTTGGAGACGTGTTAGATATTTGCAGGGCTTGTATGAATGTGTGCAGTTACTAACAGTGCAGTGTAGTTTTTTTATGATTCATTAGTCTGCTTTACTCACAGGCAGGAAAAAATTAAAAGCTACCTAAAATCCAGTTGTTATTTCCTTTCATTACAAACTGATTATTTCAGGGCATATTTTCAATGCACCTTTTGAGAGCAGGATGTTCAGTTTTTACTCAAGCCTATTTCTACATTATACGTAAGTATGCAAAGCAAGTAGTGTGACTTTTATTTTCCAACTAATATTTTATGGAAGTGGAACAAATAAGTATGTATGAAGCATGGCTTAGCGTCCAATTTTTATTACCATCTGAGTAGATGCTGACTGAAAACTTGGCTCACAATAAACTTTTAAAGAAGTGAAGTTTTTATTGAGATTCTCAAGAATCACTGGATAGAAAAAGATCTATCTCAAATACCTGTTTGGTTTTGCATACATAGCAGAAGACTCCACTTTCTTCCTAGAAAATCAATTGTGTGGTTTGAGTCATGACTTCTCTGTGTGTGTGTAATAGGAATTGGCTAGTTTGTCAGAAGGACAAACAGCATGAGAGAAATTAAAGTAGTATGGGAGAGGAAGAGAAAAACAGAAAACTAGAGTCAGAAAAATAAAAAAGAAAGTAGATTCAGGTAATAAGGTAGAATCAAGTAGAGATGGAATAAATCAATCAATATACAGAAATAATTTTAAGAGCACCCAGCTGCAGCATAACATTTTTTTCCCCCTGAATTTTATGTATTGTTCTGCTACAAGTGTCTTTTGTTTTTTGTTAATTGGCCAGTCCTTGCTGAAGCAGTCTCAGTCCTGACAGACTGACTGGGGAGAGAGAAGAGCTGTTACTATTGGTTTATGTGCCTGAATGCTTGGTAATGTAAGGAGGATGGTGAGTGCTGGAGTTCCCCTAGACTCTCCCTTCCCTGCACTGTAAAATTAATGTACAAGGAGTACATCTGTGCTCATGGCTCTGTGTTTTTTAATGGTGCACAGAAACATATTTAAAGCTTTTTTGAAGAATCTCATTAATTGAGGACTGGCTTTTAAGAGTCATGGCTATTTATTAGCTGCTTGTAATGGACTGTTTCTAGCATAAGTGATCCATATGTGGGATGTTGTAATTCCAAGGCACTGCTAAGTGAGAAAGTGGATAATTTTCCTTTTAACAAGAATCTTGCTCTTTATCATGGTAATTTTCATGGGTGGAATCTAGGATATCAGAGTAGAAGAATAGCCTTGCAGACTGATGCAGCCTGTAGTTACCTGGGCAAGTTGAAGTGATAAAAATTCCTGTCTTGACAGTCAAAAGTCTAAAAATGGTTCAAGCCATCAAAGTAACTTTTATTTTTTATTTTATTCCTTATGATTTTGCTCTACAGATACTTACAGTATTGAGTCAGACAGATGTAATTTGAGTGATTTGTCCATCTTGGCTCAATTCTGCACTTGCCCTTGGTAGCTAAAGAAATCTATGTAACCATGGAATATTATTAGTTCTTCCAAAACCGGATGCAGCTCTTGAGATGAAACTACTCCCAGAGATGTTCTGGTGGAACAGCTAGAAATGCTGCTTTATGATACAGCTTGTTCTGGCTGTTGCTCTTGTCCTTTCTTTATAGCATCTGGTGCAATGTGTATTAGAACTGTAGCTCAAAAACTTATGGATCAAATATCTTCCTAGTGCAAGTACTTTGTCCTTATGAGTTTGTTTTTGGTTTTGTGTTGTTACTGTGCTTGCAGTACTGTCGTGCTAACTCAAATAGCAGGGGTTTTTAGTATCTCTCTGTTCCCTTTTTAAAAGTCCTGTTTGTTCTGAATTTCCCTGTCCAGCCTGACCAAAAGCACAATACTAAAATTAACTTGTTTGTTTTTCGAATTACTAATTGATTTTTTTTTTTCTGTTCACTGCTTGTTCTCACTGCTAAGGACATACAGATTCCATTTTCTAATTCGACCTCTCACAGTTTCTCTTTCTGTTCTTTCCGAACTGTGCTTTGCCCCTGATTATTTTTTTTTTCTTACTTCGAGTTTGAGAAGGTGGAAACAGTCTTCTGATCAAATATAAGTGGTAAAATACAGAATCTGAGAACATAAATCATTGTGTATATAACACACATTCTTCATGGTTACTCAAAAATAATATTATTCCAGACAAGGCACTTTGTAAGGAAAAGAACTACTGCAAATTTGTTTCCTACAGATTTTTGTGTAATAGTTGTGTATTGGTTAATCATTCCATTAGCCCTTGTAAGATACAAGATCTAATGGACTCTTTTCTCCTGGACAGACCATTTGTAAGTCTCCCTCCTATATGGATTATTTGATATCTGAAAAGGGCTACCCTCACAGTCCAGAGTTTTCTTCAGTGGGGAACTTAGACAACCAGGTAGGCAATGAATACTTCTGAAAACTTTCAGATGCTTAAATATTTCTCCCCTCACAGTCATAATTGGTTATAAATGATCAGGCATTCTGGTTCACAAAGAAAAGGGTAGCAATAGAGAAATACACACATAGATAAAGCAATGTTATTTCTCTTGGAAACTGTGCAAAAGCCCAAAACATTTTGTTTCTGAGTAGTCTTCAAAGCTATAGAATGCTTTCTGGTTCTGATCTTAAAATTGGTGTAGCCCTAAGATAGCTTTGTCACCATTTTGGCTCAATGGAATCAGCATCTTCAGCTTGACAGCATTTCTCTATATCTGTCTGTCTGAAACTGCAGTAGCTTCTGAAAAAAATATCCAACCAGCTCTGCAATTTCAGGACGTATTTTGAGTATCAGTGAGGAGAACTCAGGTTGTGATGTTGACAATGCAAAAGAGAGGAGAAATGGAAATAGAAAAAGGAGAGAGTCCTGCTTGTAGTTTGACCACTGTGGGCATGAGAGAGGAATCTTAAATTTAGGGTAAGAATTCATATTAGTACACCTCTTGCTCTCACCAGTTCAGGCCTTGCTCTTTTGGAGCTATTCACTTTCAACTGCATCCTGTTATTTTTCTAGGCATGTTGGGCATACATGGATTTAAATTAGTTGGGTTGCTTATTGGTGTTAATGTTCTGCAGCGTGGAATTTAGTTTGGGCTAGCTTGCCTGTTAAGTGTCACACAACCCGTGCCAAATTTGTCTACTGGTACTAGGAAACTGCTAATTTACACTACAGATAAATTTTTTAAAACTAGTTCAATCTATATACAGTATATTGCAGTGGTTGCAGGATAACTTTGCATTTTCAGAAGCAAGGTTCTGATTAAAAGACAGAACTTGTTTCCTTACTGCCCTAGTATAAAGCCTCTGGCTTTCCTGTGTTTTTTTTGGCAGTGTAGCAAATACTTTAAAAATCCAACCTGATCCAAGTCCTTTCAAGTTTTTATTTCACCTGAAGAATGAACGTGAAGAAGAACGAGACCCGTTTCTTACTATGTTCAGACAGATAGTGTTTATTGTTCTATGACTTCATTTATTTTTAAGTTCAGTAACAAAATTGAACTTGGAAACTAAAAAGTGTTAGTACTTGCATAGAACATTTTCAGTATAGGACCCCAATTGTTTTATTTTGATTTTAATCCTTGTACCCAGTGAAATTTCTGTAACTGTTTATTTGAAAGACAGCAGTGGTCGTGCTGCAAGAGAGCACAATGTTCTTTTTGGGATGAGAGCCCCCCTCCTGTGCTCCCTGTAACAGCTCATTTTGTCCTTTTTCAATACAGTAATTTTAGGGCTTTGGAACTTTATGGTAGTTATCCTGAATAACAGTTTCATATTTCCAAGCACAGTTTGCAGCTGCCAGGAAAAATAAACTTGCATTTTCAGCTCATTCACAGCAACTGTAACTAGGGGTATTTTAAACTGGGGCAAACCTAAGAAATGAGAATTGAGATTAAATAAAGCTTGGCCTGGTAATTCCAGGGCATCCTGAAATACCATTTTTATCAAGCTGTGTTTAAAGTGCTACAGATTATTGAATCATGAGATCATGAGTCTGTATTTTATAATTTTTGAAAGCTGTCTTCTGTCATCTGATTCCTTTCAGTTCATCCCAATGTCTCAAAATGTCATTTTTTTTTCTTTTGCTGTGAAACAAGGAATTGTTACATTCTTTGACTTAAACTGATTGCAGTTTTCCAGTTTTCTAATTTTTCCTAAGTCATTGTGTAAAATCGTGTTAACGATTGATAATTGCAAGAAAGGTTAAAGCTTGCTTTAAGCTATCAATACACAAACACACAACTCTCTTTCAGCTGCCACCCATTTTCCATCTTTCACATCTCCAAGCTTACCAATACCTTTTTATATTTCTTGCTTTAAGGTCATTTCTTTAGCTATATTACTAGTTTCCTCTGATCTATTCTTAATTCTATCAATCTGAAGTGCATTTATGCTGTGAGACAAGAACAGAGTAGGACCTGTTACGCTCAGGAAACAGTGATCTTCGCTGGTATGCAGATGCTTCCGTGTCCCCTACTGAAGTGTCAGACCTTCTGGCTTGGCCTGGCTGATTTATTTACTCGATAGCCACCTCTTCTGCAGGTTCAGTTCTGCATCACTTGTAAATTGAGCATTTTTTCCTGGAAGTGAAAATGATTAAAATGATTAGGAATAACTGATAACACTGAATAATATGTGTATCCAAATCAGAGCATGTATATCTATTCATATTTATGAAGCCTTACTGCAAAGCTTAAGAATTTGATCACTTACAAAAGTATGTTTCTCAATTTAAGAAAAGGTCTTTTTTTGATTAGGTGTATATCATGTACTCTGTGGGGTTTTTAGTGTTTGATTGGTTCATACCTAGTAAATGGGTTACATTTTCCACAACACTCAAGGACATGGACACTACTTCATAATAATTAGTCCCTTACTCATTTGAATTATTTTTGTAAAGATTGCTGGATTATATAATTTTATTTACTTTCCACTTTTCATCTTGCCTACTTAAGTTGGATATGACTTGTCAAAAAAACACAGTAAATAACATTTTCTGGCTCAAGCAATCACCAATTCATTAAGGAGATAATTCTGTAAAACATAGCATTTTATTTTAACGCATCAGCCATAATTCAGAGGTACTTCAGTTTAGAATTCAGTTTAAAATTTGTCTTATTTTATGTTAAAGCAGTAGCATCATCTGAGCATGAATGCCTTGGAGCAGTAAATGGTTTAAACTATTCAGATTTATTATTATTATTTAGTGTCATTCAGGTTAGCTTTTTTGTTCAACTTTTCTTACTAACAGTCTTGTAATTTTATCTCTTTCTAGATGCCCCGGGATGAGACAGTATGTAAATACTGTGGAGTCAGCTATTTGATATTTCATGAATTTAAGGTGATGGAAGAAAAAGTAAAAGCAATGGAAAAGGAGATTAAATTTTATGAAGGAAGTATAGAACGGGAAAAAGGACTTCAAGCAGAATTGCAGTCTCTTTACCGAGACCTTGAACACTACCGAGCTGATGGTGAATCAAAAACTGAAAGGTCAGAACATATTACCTAGTCTGATGTTATTCTTGTATATGTGTATTAGGTAATTTGATTCCAAAGAAGTTTAAAATATAAATAAGGTTTATTTTTCTTTTACCAGATGTAGCGTATATACTGTAATACTAATTTAAATCATCTTTTGTAGTAGTCTCTGGAAGCAAGTTTTAAATTCCTTCATGTTTAGAAACAGTCAATATGTTTGAAATGAAAGAAAGGCCAAAAGACATTTCGGAGGCATTTTGCCTGCACACACTCCCAAAGGGAAATCATCAAATATTTAATCTTCTTATTTCATAATAAAATTGTAATATTTTAAATTAAATTCCACAACATTGGGAATTTCACAGTTCTGAAATTTTTACTTATTGTCTCATAGTAACATGGTAAAGAATTACCAGAATTCTTAGTGTGAGAAGCTTACAGTTCACCCTGTAAAGGGATGATACAGAATACGAAAACAATCATGAAAATCTTGGGTACTGCTTGTGGCGTTGTTCTTCAGGAACAGGAGTTAGCAAATGCTTACTGGCACGTATATGAAGGTCCCAATTAGAGGAAAGTTTTGTGCTCTTAAGAACTCCAGTAGTTAACAATAGACCTCAGAGCCACATTTATAAATTTAGGGTGCAATGATTAAAACCTTTAAGTATGTTCTCCTTCAGCTCATAGTTGCATGCTTTTCTTATGTTCTAGACAAGTGTAGTAATCAAGTAGTACACAAGTGTAGTGATTCACATTGTGATAACTTTAAACTTAGAACAGGAAGCCATACTTGATTATTTACAGTGTGACTATAAAAATTGATATTTATAGCTGGCTAGTAAAAGATATGTTATAAAAATGTAGTTGCTAATATTGACTACTGATAGCATAATGTGATACAAACAAGGGCATTAAAAACTTCTTGGTAATTTCTTGCTTATCTGAATTGAGCTGTTGTCAGAAGTTTTCTAAGAATAAGATTATGACTTTAATTACCAGTTCAGTCATTTTGATTCTGAAGCCCCCCAAGTAGAGTTGTTTCTTGCATGACTGACTCATGCCTATTAGCAAGTGATCTAGAACTGATAACATGAGACATTTGTAGTGTTAAGGTCTTCTCAAGAGATTGGACTAGAATGCTTTGAAAGCATGGCAAAAGAAATAACTACAGCTTGTCTATTTTTTTTCTTTTATTAATTTTATTTTAAATTTTTTTTTGCATATAACTTGAGTACTCTTACGAATTTGATGTTATGGTTAATGGATTTAGTTAATCTTGTGTTTAGTAACATTACTAACAAAAGACTCATTTTAAAACATAAGTTCACACAGTCAAACAAAACACATGTATCTTGTACATTACTCTGCTCATGAGTTTGTGTTTGTTTTTTTTTTTCTTCATTTGAACTAAATATCCTCCATCTCCCACAATATTTAGTGTTATCTTTGGTTTAACATTGTATTTATGAAGAGTGCATTTGTGCCTTGTTCATTTAAGAGCTCTGGGTGGCAGTTATGGTGGTAGTATTCAGTGTTATTAGCAGATGCAGTGACAGCACATTCTTCTTGCTGAGGCTCACTTGCCATAAGTAAATTTAATCTTAATTCAGCCACTTTTAGTAAAGCTGTAACAGTTAATAAAAGGTTTATCTCTACATTTTTTCCTTTAAGGCTCAACTTGATTTAAAACCTGTTGAAATCAAGAATATTTTCAGTAGTCATTCATTCAGGCTATAAATCAACTCTTGTCCCTTGTTAAGTAGCTTTTCTAAATATTCCTTACCTCCTCTTTACTGTAGTGGGTCTCTCTGGTTACCTTGCACTGATGGCATAAACTGAGTGTTCTATGTACTATCTTCTGGTTCTTGTAAGGCTGACAAATCATTTTCCCCAAGCATTTATCAGAAGCCAAATATGCCTGTCTGTCTTTTTTTTTTTTTTTTTTTTTCCATTTTTTCCTTTTTACCTCCAGTAGACCAAGAGATTTAATCCTTCGTGTTAGCTGCAGACTTCTTCATTTTTATATTCCTTCTAGGTTAAAGTATCGCTATTTGTAACTGTGGTGGTTAACCTTGAAAGCCAGCTGGGAACCTGAAATTTGCAGAAATTAGTTACGTACCCTTTGGGATTCCATTGTGAGAAGGGGAACAAACCATTGTGCTGTTAACTACACTGATTCAATTTGGCTATTCAGGTCTTACTCCATGTTAAAATGGCTTTAATTCCAGAATGCTTTCATGAGAGCTATTCCTGAAGGGCTGTGGCTAGCTAACTTGAGATAGGCTGTGCAGCTCATAACCACATTGTGCTCTGTGCTGCTGGCTTGCCTTCTTAGGGGATACTGGCTGCTGGAACAATGGTTCATGGTTACTTAAGCTGAAATGCTGGTGTGTCATTAGACCATTTTTGGCTTGTCACCTATTAAAACATATTGTTAGTGACTGCTTTCATTGGAGGCTTACTTCTCTAGTTCATTGGAGATACAAGTATGATTGGATTTAGCTGTGTCTCTGGGGATTCCCCCTAGTTCTTGGAGTCCCTAGAGCTGCATTTATTACCAGGTTTTCTCTGGCAGTGTCTTTTGATATTTGTCGTTCTACATGTCAGGTAGATTGTATTTGTGGTGTGAATTTTAATAATTCTTGCAACATCCAAGATAAGAAATCTAAAATAGATTTAAATACTAAAGATGCTTTTGAAAGGTATAGTAGTGCTGAATACCTCAAGTGCAACAAGGTGCAAAAAAGTTTTGTGATGTTTAGACATGTGTGAAAAGGTATATAGATGTCACTTAGCAAGTCCTGTGTCAAGGCTCCCTTGTAAATAGGTTTCTAAAAACTTTTTTACTAATCTAAGAAGAAAAGTTACTTGTTGGTTACTACTGTGAGACTTAAGGTTCTGTGTCATGCATGTAGATGATGAAAATTTTATCCATAAAGAATAAAATCTTAAAGATATCTAAACCTAACATTTTAACACGCAGAAGCAATATTTTTCTGTACTTGTGGTTTTTTTGCATGTGTTTTCTGGAGTTCATTAGTTCCTATCACAATGGCAAACCTTAATATAGTGGAAAATGCTTTGTTGTTGAATTTGCCTAAAATAAATCTTCCTATTTGCAACACGGTCACATAGGAAAGCATCAGCAACTGCCTCGCTTTGTAAAGTCTAAACTTGTAATAAAGCACTGAAGTGACTGGGCAGAGATAACAACACACTGCTCTACCCTTAGCTACCAGCCTACACAGAAGTGTGGTGGAAATGACGTGCGCTTTCTTGTCCTAGGAGACTGAAAATACTGGAAATGGGGAGTGGTACATGCTTTAAGAACTGCATCACCATTTTAAAAATAGGTTTTGAAGGGAAAGAACACAAGGCAAAAAGGTCACTTTTAATAGATTTTTTTTTTTTTTAAATATGTCTGTTCCCATTGAGCATGTAGTGATAAAGTAGAGTTTACTTGGTGTAAAAAATCTCTGTGATCCAAATCTGGATGAAATAAAGAGGTAAAGAAGTGACCTCTCTTTTTCTAAATGTGGTTTAAAACATACAATTAGTTATTTGTATTATATACCATCATATGTGGGTATCTTGGGAGATTGTGCATTTTGACTTTTAAAAAGCATAGAAACATAGAATGGTTAGGTTTGGGAAGGAGCTTAAGATCATCTGGTTCTAACCTGCCTGCTATGGGCAGGGAAGCCCCACCCTAAACCATGTCACCCAAGGCTCTCTCCATCCTGGTCTTGAGCACTGTCGGGGATGGAGCATTTACCACTTCTTTGGGCAACCTGTTCCAGTGCCTCAGCACCCTCACAGTAAAGATTTCCTTCCTTATGTCTAACCTGAACTTCTCCTGTTTAAGTTTAAACCCATTACCCCTTGTCCTATCACTACAGTCCCTGATGAAAAGTCCCTCTCTGGTATCCTTGTAGGCCCCCTTCAGATACTGGAAGGTTGCTATAAGGTCTCCTGTGCGGTCATCCAGCCAATTCTCTATCTGCCAGGTGGTACATCCATCAAATTTATGTCTATCCAGTTTAGAGACAATGTCCTGTGGGACAGTGTTGAACAAGTCCAGGAAGACGGTAACTCTTCTGCCTCTGTCCATCAGTTCTGTAGCTCCATCCATAGAAGGCCACCAGATTGGTCAGGCATGATTTGCCATGTTGGCTGTCGCCAGCCACCTTGATGTTCTTCATGTGCCCTCACATGGTTTCCAGGAGGATCTGTTCCATGACCCTGCCAGGCACAGAGATGAGACTGACTGTCCCGAGTCTTTCATCTTCCCCTTCTTGAATATGGGGGATGTATTTCCCTTTTTCCAGTCATCGGGAGCTTCACTTGACTGTCATGATTTTTCAAATATGATGGATAGTGGCTTAGCAACTTCACTCGCTGGTTCCCTCAGGACTCACAGATGGATTTCATCAAGTCCCACGGACTTGTGCTCATTTGGGTTCCTTAAATGACTAATGAACAAAACGTTATAACCACTGCAGCCCTGTAATGTATTTTCAGAATTATACTGGTGCATCATCTAACACAAGAAGAAATCAGTTCACAAAGTAGTAAATGAGTGTTCTTCATCATGCTACAGATGATATGTGCGAGTCTCGAACGTGTACTCCTTCAATGACTGCTTAGAAGAGACCAGTAAATACAGGTTATCAGCATGGGATTCAGTGAATCCCTGGGTTTCACACTTATCATTTCCTAGCAAAAAGAAATAATTCAGTGTTTCCTCATTGTGGGGAGACTATAGAGCATGAAGGTGCTGGAATTCTTCTAGCTCTGTATGCACTGAATTCTACCTTTAGGTAGCCCAAGTTACAATGTTTAGAAGTGCACAAGAGGTTTGTACTTGGAAGTGCCACTCTGTGTGAAGAGAGGATATGAATTTTACAAAGAAATAGCTTCTTCAGCTTCCTGATTGAATATTTTGTAAATAACCATACATCTCTATTTAGCTACATGATGATTTTTAGGGTGTATTTATTAACCAGGAAAAAGGAGAATTTTGTATAATGCCAGAGTGTTTTAATATGTTCTTATTAATAATTGCAAACTGATAAGTGAATTTTGCCCTGCTGGTGTCATCATGATGAATTGGATTCGGCTCAGGCTTTTGCCTGGAGCCTGCAAAAGTCCTAACAGGGCCTGTGGGACCCAGGTTCTGCGCTCACTGTCTGTACAGCAGTGCACTTCTGTACCTAAAAAAAAAAAATCACTGTCAGATCTTGTCACAGTCTCAGAAAGCAAATCAGCACACTGCCTTCGGGAAATAATCTCTTGCTGTTAGATTCTTATGCAAAGGATGTTGCAGCCAGGGTCTTCCCAATAGGATGCATGCTTTCTGCTACTGACGAGCAATAGCTTGAGCCCCATCTTGACGTATTAAAATTGTGGTGGTTCTACTTTTGACAAGTTCTTTTCTATTAACATGATTGAGTGCTAAGAGTAATTATTAATAAGGAGGAGAAATTTGTTCACAGAGACAGTTCAGAGGAGTGAATCATTAGATGCAAAACTCTGCAGTTAATGCTCAACCTTCTCCCAAACTCCTGTTAAAATGAATTATTTTTCCTGTGAAATGAAATTCCTTATCTGGAAGCGGTTGAAACAGCAGTCAGTGGAAAATGGAAAAGGCAACGGGAAATCTGCAATTTTGCTTCCATGATAATTTTCATGTATATTTAATTTAAAATATTTTAATATTTAATAGGTAAAATTAAAATTAGAAGTTACATTTTGAAAAGTTACCATGTTTTATGGCACCTGAGAACGGTTCCATATAATTCAGTAATGGCATTGAGAGATGATTACTGACAAACAGCTCTAGTTTAAGTCTACGTGTGCCTCTGTGAATGGCTAGCTTTTCTCGGGAAAGTAGTTGATCTCCATTAGTGCAGGCTTCTGTATTAGGCATGTATTTTCAGTTCTTTTTCTGCTTATTGTATGAACAGTTTATGTGTTACAGTTCTTGAGGTTTTCCAGTTTCAGTGCTCAAACCCATCTGCAATTACAGGGAGTAGTTTCTCTCTTACACCCTCATGTGGTTCCAACGTGGAATCCTT
The DNA here is from genome assembly GCA_025447955.1 of Psilopsiagon aurifrons. Lineage (NCBI taxonomy): Eukaryota > Metazoa > Chordata > Aves > Psittaciformes > Psittacidae > Psilopsiagon > Psilopsiagon aurifrons. Next base: position 20,287 of record JAOEHY010046442.1, read on the forward strand.
GCACAGCATCACGTACAATGGCAAAGGCCATATTTACTTGTTTGCTAGGGGAAGAGATCAGCGGGTTGTTGTGTAACTGAAGTCCTTGTGGACAGCGCAGTTGCGTATAAGATATTAAAGTAATTCTTAGGTACTATTTTATTGTAACCTGGTTATGGTATTAATAAATTGTCAGAGAACTGCATTTGTGTTTAGTACCCTCTTTTGCATGGTGGAAATAAGAAAAATGGTGGGGTGCGCATTTCTTTGGGGTTTTTGGTTAGGTTTGTTTGTTTTTTTTCCTTTAGTGGGTGGTCATTTACTTGTTCACACTATATGCTCAAGTTAAAACTTTCAGTTGCTTGGGTATAGTAAGTTGCTATCCATTTTGTGACCACTGGTTAAAAGCAAGAGTAAAATAATTTTTCATGCCTCTACTTATCTCTGCTTTATAATTTAATGTGAGATTTGTAAGCTTGATCTGTAAAATGATTCTGGGCATAACTACAGATCCTTAAACAATCTTGTTCAGTCCAGACTCAGCCAAAATTTCTTACTGAAATACAGAGGGGTTCTGCTTTATTGTCTTGTATTTTGAAAGCTTCCTGTTTATTTATTGAAGAAGGTGAATATTTTGTGTGCACGTGCATGCAGGACAAGGTTTTATGTTCTGGAGCACTGTGTGGCCACATAGCAGTGAAACTTGGATGAGGCCAGAGGGTGAACTCAGGCTAATCTTTTCATAGCAAGAAACCAATTTTCTCTTCTCTTTTTGACTGCCTTTTGCACTTGACTCTGCTTTTAAGACTGCAAAATGGGAAGGTGGCTATCCAGAATAAAATCTGGAATATGCTTTTTTGGCGATGACTGTATTCTGAAGGATTCTCTAGTAAATGAATGAGGTGAGTATAGGAAGGATAAAGGTCACTTGCTGTTCTAGGTCACTGGGCTCTGTGGATTTGGAGGTCAGAGGAATGATATGAAAAAAAGATTTCATGTTTGGCAAGGAAGAAGTAGTGAAAAGATGGGCTTAATTGGATAGTGACTGGTTTAGAATTAAGAGGAAAAATTAGGTTTACCTTTGTACTCAGAGATGTAATGACAGTTGGCTTCATAGAATCAGAGTCATAGAATAGTTAGGGTTGGAAAGGACCTTAAGATCATCATCTGCAAGACACTTGTCTAGTTTGAAAAAAAACCACACACATAAAATGAAATTTATTTTTATTATGTTAGGAAAACACAATGTATTGTCTTCATGTAATTGGTCTCTACTTGGTCTTTACCTGCAAAGTATAGAAACCAAGAAAATTTCTGCTCAGGAAGTATAAAACGTAAACCTTGGATAACTTCTATTTGATTTGCAGGTGCAAGTTTGTAGTACTGTTGCAAAAAATCACCTACAAATTTGCCTTGGCACCATTCATTTTTTTGGCAATTATCAAATTACTCATAACTGATGTTGTTTTGGGGTTTTTTAAACTGAATCAGTGCAACTCCACTGACTTCTGAGAAGTTATTCGTGAGTTTTGCTGCTCTGACAGTACTATTACTGCTATGACAGATTACATAAACTGTAGTTACTGTAAATGAACTGGTAGCTGGATTGGTGGCTCTGGGAAATGAAATCTTGGTTTCCTTCAAAGATAAATTTTGAAGTGCTTGTGACAAGGCAGTAGTCTTTCTATCATTATTTTTCAGACCTGTTCCAGAGACTTATCTTTGCTGGAGCAAAATTTATCTGGGGTATCTTCATAATACATCTTTTATTTCTGCCAAGATAATAAAGATAGATAACAATTAATGCAAGATTTGAAAAGACTGTCAACTTACATGAGACTGATAGAGACCTTCACAAAGAGCCTCTTGGTTGGTTGTCAGAGATAACTTTAATTTGCCATCAGATTGGGCCGTATGCTAGCCTGCAATCAAAAGAAGTGAATGATTCTGTTGTGCCATATGAAAACTATTAAATAGTCTTGTCGTAACTTGAGCAGTCTGTGCTGAATGAGAATATAGAACAGGCAATTATTAAGAAGTTTGTGGATGATATTATATGTTATGAGTTTCAGACAATGCATTTTATATGTATTCCATGCCCAATTTATAAATGCTCAGCTTCTTTGTAGGGATGCACACTGATTTGCCTATTGGACAGAATGCAACATGCTGAAATGAAAATGAGCAGCTCCTTGATATGAGCCAGTTCTGGAGTTTCATGGACCTGAAAATACTGTAGTGAAACCTTTATCATTGATGGTATTTTCCAGCCTTCCCTGTGCCTACTGACTCTGCCAACTAAAGGCAACTCAGGATGCTCTCGTGAGACCTCATTTGGAGTATTGTGTGCAGTTCTGGTGTCCTCAACATAAAAAGGACATGGAACTGTTGG
>JAOEHY010046442.1:22789-35994 GCA_025447955.1 Psilopsiagon aurifrons
TAATGGGTTCAAACTTAAACAGGGGAAGTTTAGATTGGATATGAGAAAGAAATTCTTTAGTGTAAGGGTGGTGAGGCCCTGGAACGGGTTGCCCAGGGAAGTTGTGAATGCTCTGTCCCTAGTGGTGTTCAAGGCCAGGTTGGACAGAGCCTTGGGTGGCGTGGTTTAGTGTGAGGTGCCCATGGCTGGGTGGTTGGAACTAGATGATCTTAAGGTCCTTTCCAACCCCAACTATTCTATGATTCTATGCGTTCTCTCATCCAAGCTTAAAGTGGGCTCTGCTGGGACTCAGAGGGCTGTGTACCATATAGTCTGCAAAGGTTTTTTCTTCTGATCTAAACTCCTGTGAAATGCAGTGTCTTCCCTGAGTCTGTGAGTCTTAAATTCAAACAAACATGGTGATTGCTCTTGTCATTACTTTTAGGACAATTAGTATGTTTGTTTGCTGGCAACTACTTCTTTATTTTCTCATGCTATTCTTTTTGTTGTCAGCACTAGTAGTTAACATGTTGTAATTCAGGTCCCACTCTGGGAAGGCTTCTTCCTGTATTTACTGGGAAAGCACACTGGCTGCAAAGATGGGATGTTAATCTTCACAGTTCATGTGAATTGTAGGACAGAGGATGAGATTAGTTATGTTCTGATGATTTTCTCAATGACAGTATTTAATGACCCATTGAACTTTTTTCTTTGTGCTAAATATCACCAAAATAACATGTTTGTTTTTTCTGCCTTCTTACGGTGATGATAGTGGGCTGAGTGCAACTGTCTTACCTTCTCCACCTTCTCCTGTTCCTTTCTGTGCAAGTCACCAGAACATACAGATAAGGTCCGTTTGCTCTCTGAGGCTGTACTTCCAAGCTACACCTCATTATATCAGTTTTCTGGGGTGGAAAGAGGAGGAAAATCCGTCTGTATTTATTTACAAGTGTCATTTTTAAACCAAAAGATCTTCAAATACTGCCCATTCTGGAACGAGTCAAAATAGAAAATGAGCATCCGGTTTTTCATGGATCCCAGACTTTTGATTTGTTATTGTTCAATGATAAATTCCTGCTTTTTTCCCTCAAGGTATAGTTAACAGAATATAGCATCTGCAAAAAAAAAAATTTAATTTATATAACTGTTAAGGGAATGGACATTTTCTTGTTAGTCAGTGACGCCAATCTGGTTCTCCTAAATGCAATCAAATAGGTTTTATTTTCTCCCCTCCTGCCTTCCACCTCCAAGAAATTTACAGGTAGTCAGGGGTGAAGTTTCCAAAAAAGTTAATGCTAGAAATGTCTTCATTTTTTCCCGCGTAATGTCAGTTGAGCCCCAACAACTTGGTTTTTAACTACCAGATGTTCAGGTTTGGTTTTGGCAGAGCTGGACAGATCCATGTTTCTTTATCAGGACTATTAATTTTTAAATTTGCATTTTGGTGTAGGTATGTTAGAGATGATCTACCTGAGATCAGCAACTAAGGCACATTAACATTATGGCCTGCTTTGTGGTTTTTTTTTCCTATAAATCATTCTTATTTTCTTTTGGCTTTTTAAAATTGAAGCACAGGCTGAAGTGATGCTTCTGCCATCCTTTGGTTTTGTAAAATATTTGCTGATTCAAGTATTATTTATTTACTTGTGACAGTGAGTCACCAGTAGACAAATAGATCATTTACTCTGCTTGCTGCGGGTTAGCAGTAAGTGTTGAAAGCTTATAAAGGGATTCATTTTTAACAGTTACATATCATTGTAGTACTTTTGGGGACAGAAGACTATATTAGAGTGGTTATCTACAGCTAATAGAAAAAAGTTGTGCTGTAAAGTGGTAGTGATGTGCTATGTGGTATTCTTTTTGTGCATATAACGAAGGGAATTGTCTGTTACTCCAATACAGTTCCATTTATTTCATTACAACTGTGGGATTAAGTCCCAAGTTGTTGAAAAACACTGTTTAAAATGTATTTATTTACACTATGATAACTGTGCTTGGAAAAAACCAGGTCTGAACCACTGCTGTAATGAAAAAGTTCAAAAGGTGAATTTTAGAGGCAAAGAAAAGCTTGCAGGTCAGCCTTCTGCTCCTTTGACATGGGCAGCTGTGGTTGCCATGGCTTAGAGTCCAGCACAAATGTGGGTCATATCCTGAGCAGGCAGGAGTCGAGCGAGTGCACAGCTGTACAGGGATGGAAAGTTTCCTGTGCTTCCTAGGGCTGCTATCCTCCTCCTCCTCTCCTGTGAATAGGTGATGGTGGTAAGAGATACTGGTTGGTTCTCCTGTGCCTTATCCTGGGGCTGTTTTTGTCAAAAGACATATACAAAACTTGAAGCAATTAAAATGAGAAGATTGTTCAGATGTTCAGAAATGTGACGAACATTTACCTTGAGCTGGTTGCGTCTCTGCATGCTTCCAGGTGACTGCAGCAATTGTGCCCAGCTGACTGCAGCCTCTGCTACAGGTGGTGTGGGAGCGGGCCAAGCTGGCTGGCAAGCAGGCAGTCTGGCTGCCAGCTGCAAGAGTGAGGCTGTGAGAGTGGGAAATCCCATAAATGGGGAAAGCCCCCACCAGGTCAGCCTCATCAGATGACGCTTCTGGTTTTGTTCCCCCTTTCTCTGGGTGGGAAGTGCTGTGGAGACAGAGTAAAACCCCTGCAAGAGGCAGTGTCCCTTCTTGACTGTGAGATGCTGGTGTATGGCTGGGAGAGGGGCTGTCTGTTGACTGTGAAACAAGCTGTGATGAAAGAATGATTTTTCCCCACTTTATACTTGCTGTCCATCTTGAGTTGACTACTCTTGTGCATAACCATGAGCATGTATCTGATCTGTTTCTGATCACTTTTCCCCCAGTACAGATACTCTACTTCTGAAATGTCGTAATCTCATTGAAAGAAGTGTAATTCAAGTGACAAACTTTAATTTGCACTTTTAATAGGAGTACACAAGGTGTTTGTGAGTCCCGATAACAGTAAGCTTTTCTTTCCTGGTCCCAAATTTAGGATCTTTTTTGGTGTCAGATTTGAAGTAGAAAGCTAAAATTTGTCACCTGCACTGTAACTGAAAAATCCATTATGTGCTGTTGTGACAAAGCACACTGAAAGACCGAGGACGAAGTATGAAAAACCTTCTCAATCTATTTGAGGCCAATACTTAAATAGGGTGTTGTGACATTGTCTCCTTCCATCCTATTCTGTAAGACAGTTCCTTGCAGGTGTCCTGAGGGGCATTAGGAGAGAGAGGGGAACAGAGGAGAGCTCATGCTCTGGCATGACCCAGACACCCAGCCAAGATTTGTCATGTCCTTCCCACCCCATCTTGTGATCAACAGTGTTCTGGGCTTGTTGTGGTTTTTGTTTTGTTGGTTTTTTTGGGTGTTTTTTTTTTTTTTCCTTTAGGGAAGGAGGGAAGTACAGAAAATAAATCTTGTGTTTTCTCTGGCATGTTGTGGAGACATGGAAACCTAGCTCTAGTCCAGACCCTTCTGCCCTTTCCCTAAATCTTCCTTAAGAAAAATGTAGGAAAATGATCTTACTAATATGATGGTTTTTATCTTTTTGATGCTAATGTCGTTGCCTGAGTACATAGGAGTAACATCTGGTGGAAACATTTTGTGTGAAAAGTTTCTCTTTACCTCTTTAAAATGCCATTGTCAAGCAGCAGAGGCCTAAATTCCAGTTGGTGTAAAAATAAGGTGCAGGAATGTGTTTTACATGTGTTTTTTTTATTACTATTTGCAGAGCGCCATTAACTAATTCATTAATACAGAAGTACGGTTCCATGATAATGAGTGTGAAACTGAGGGTGAAGGGGAACAAGAGTGACTAATTGGGATCCATCTTTTGCAAATGTCTGAAATTAAGAAAAGATACGCAATCTGAATGGGAAACAACTATGGTAACCATAACCAATTATTTAGTATTTGCTGTTGGTTGACTTGCGGGCATTTCCTCTTCAGCTTAAATGAGCTCTCAGTTGCTCTTCCCTGCACATCCCTTCACTTGTGTGTAGAACCTATGCAGCTCACTGTGGTACCTTGCTTTCATCACCCTGCTGGCATGAGGTACCTACATTTTAGGTATCGCAGCCCCTAAGCTGGGTACCAAAGTTGAACTTTAAACTGAGATTTTTGTAATGGGCTGTGTTTTTTTGGAGGATGAACAAGTTCAGTGTTGCATCTGTGAATGAACACTGGATTCTTAAGATATTTATATCACATTGCATATGAACTGATATTGGACATACACATTTCCACATTATTTTACAAATATTATGAATATTATTTTGAAAGAGTTGCTCAAGTGGCTCATACAGTGGCCAGAAGATTAAATTCTCTCTATTTGGAGATCTAATACCTCAGTCTGAAACATGTGATTCTCATCTTTGAAAAGACTTTCTGCATATTTTTAATTTAAAGCTGAAACTTAAGTTAGAGGTTATTTAGTTGTGCAAATAATACTTTCTGTTATTTTCTTTAAATCTATAGAATAAGAATCCTCACAGTGGAACTTAAAACCAAGCAAGATGATTTAAAAAATATGAAAGAAGATTTGAGGTATTTCCAAGAGGAAAAAGAAGCTGCCTATAAACAATCACAAGCGCTCAGGTAAGAACCCAAAAAGAAATGCTGATGTTGTGCTTCCTGTGAACACTGACAATCAGTCCAGAGGATTCAGGGGAGATGCAGGCGCAGACAGGGAGAATATTTTGAGTGAGAGGAGTGCTTATAACCTTCCTAGGTTTTTTTACTTTCCCAGAATATAGTGAAATGCTGTAATGTTAGCAGATGTAACCAGAAAATACCACTGCTGATTGCTGATGTTGTTAGCAACAGGATAAGTTCTTCACAAATTTAAAAGCATTAACAGTTAAAAGCAAGTGTGTACCACTTGCTTGCAGTGCATTGGAAATGCTGTATTTCCTATATACATTGTTTATAAAGAGTCAACATAAACTTGACATAGAGTCATTTAAACATGATTACTCTGATTTCTCAATAAAAAGTGGTTATCTGTACAGTTGTCTTCATTTATACATGTAAGTTCTAAATTAATATTTACAAGGGAGAAACTTATTATAAATATATTCAATATATAACAAATTGTTGTAAAGCAATATAGTATAAATTATCACATAGCATAAAAGTAATTGTCGAGTCTACCTTATTTCCCAATTTTACTGATAGTATTTTGTCATTTTAAAAATGTATGGTATTATTTTTCTGTCTTGCAGAAATACATTGGAACACCATTGCTCAACTTTGAACAAGGCAGTTTCACTGTTTCCTTTTATTAGAAGTGAACTAGACAGTATTAAAGAAGTCATCTCCAGTAATCTGGAGAACTGGGCTGCCATGAAAGAAGAAATCTTTATACAAATAAAAGCAGTTAGCAAAGAAGCTTTGACAGGTAAATCATCTTGCAATAATTTTGGGTCAGGTAAAATATTTTTTTGGTAGTTGAGTGTAGCAAAGTAAATTAGAAGGTAAAATAAATTAGACAGTTCCTAATTCTGACATTAAATTCTCCAGATACAAAGTAATGGAAGACTCCATCTGCTGTGTGGCACCACATGAACTGCATTGAACTCAGTCCAGTTCCTGTTGGATTAGTGTGCTGGACCAATTGTTAGGTTCTGACCCAAGTCAGACTGAAACTGAAGTAATATTAGTACTTCCCATGATTTGAAACAGAAGTAATATACTTACTATGAGTATATAGATATGATTGCAACACAAAGACTTGGAGATATTTTAATTTGCCCTACGTTTACTATTGCCATTTTTTTGTACATGCTCACATATACACATGATACTACATGACAGGAGTATAATACCATTTTGTGGAGCTGCTTGAGGATCCTCCAATACTGCCACCCTGCTGTGTGGGCAGGCTGCACCTCTTTTGCTGACCAGCCTACTGGTGTGCATGTTGGGTTGCCTTGAATGCATGAGCTACTGTATATGAACAAACCTGCACTCAACATGTAGCAACTGCTCCCTCCTTCTGTTTCTGAATAACAAGTAATACCCAAATACAGCTCTCTTTATCTGAGGGGTCTTTGGGATTGAAAGGGGCATGGAGCAGCCTATGAGCTGAGAATAATTCACTTGGCCCCACACTGCTTCCTGCTCAAACAAGGGCATCCTTCAGCAAAAGAGAAGCTGAGAGCAAGTCACAACTGATGGCTTGTTCCTGAAGGTCATGCCCAGCCCTCGGGCTGGTGGTCAGACTTGAAAACTCAGATTCATTCTTAAATACCACTTTTGCTCTGCCTCAGTTAAGAGATCAGTTTTGCTGAAAAAGTGTGCAGTAGTGTAATTAGAAACTGTAACACTCACCGCATCCAAACAGGTCCTGTGCTGACTTCTGCAACTTTAATGGCCTTTAGAGCTAATTTTCATGTATGTATTCCCTGTCTTACAGTTTTTCAGTATGTAAGAGTTGATGAGCTGCTATTTGCGTGGAGATTAGTTTTATCAGGATTATAAGGTAGTAAAGAAGTAGGTGAGCTGATACCATGTTTCCTGTCCTTGTGAGAAGGAATATAAGGGCAAGTTAGGTGATGTGCATCTCCCAAAGCACTCTGCTGGTGAAACTGTGTTAACTCCCATGAAAATTCACAGCTTAAATGAAACCTGCATGTGCAGAGGATCTCAGAAAATATGTAGCTTCATTTTAAATAATAGCTCCCAGTAGCCTATGCTTCCTGTGAAATTAGAAGTAATTTTTAGTGTTTTCAATGATTGCTTCATTCAGACAGGGAAGAAATAAGTGGGGCAGCTGTGCTGCAGGAGCGAGTGGGCACACATCCTGTTGAGGCTGTGCCTGAGTCCAAACAGAGAGGTTGGGGTGTCCTGAGCCCAGGCAGCAGGGAGCCCAGAAGGCAGGGCTTCTGCCTGCTGAAGAGGAGAGTGGCCGGAAAATCACTTTTTTGCATTCAGTTTTCATAAGAACAATTAATTTAAATGTTAGTGTCAGTATTGCGTATTTTGATTCATGACTTCATCTCCTAATTAGGCTGAGCACAGAAAGTATTGTATGTCCCTAAGGATTCGTCTCTTCCTGTGCTCATTCTCTGCCTACTTCTATCTAATAAAGGGAATACGAACATGCGTTTCTGCAGGCATTTTCAGGTTCAAATTGGTTCGTAACATTTTAAGGCTTTTTTCTGGAGTATTCCTTCTTTAACTTGTTGTAATGCTGCAGATATATAGAATATCTGTATAAAAGCAGAAGTGTAGTCTTTCAGGTTCTTCAAGTGTTATATGTAACATACATGTTGTGTATCGTCAGCTCTATTCAGAATATCCTACTGAGAATAGTGCCATGCTGCAAATATTATATAATCCCTAAATCTGGCTTTCTAATTCAAAACAATTTAGTCACCTTTTGTTTGTTTTTGGTTTGTTTGGGTTTTTGTTTTGCCTTTGAATGCCATTTAAAAGCTTTTATGTTCTATGAGTTGCTCATTATTAACATATGATAACATATTAATGTGTAATAAATTTTTTGTGTATTGTAGCTTACTCTTTCTGCAACAAGATTTTCAGAACTTTTCCAGTCAGATTTTGAGGAGGAAAATGTTACATGAGGTGCTACTGCTTATGCCCAAAACAGTTTGGTTAGTTTCAAGACAGCCCATGAAAATTCTTGTATATGTACATTATTTAACCCTGGTTAATTGAGGGCAAATAGAAAGAAGTATAAGAAGATCTTTTGGTGTTTAAATCAATTTAAGTGTGGAGTTCTTGGGAAAGAGTGTAGATAATGAAAATATTTGCATAACACAAAGACAGTTTTATATGCCGTATGTGGGCAGCATATGAAACATAGCATTTGACTTGACAATAGAATTAGCCTTAATCTGACTGGAATATTGTCGTTATTAGTGTAACTAAAAGTTATATGAGTTCTTTGGACAATAGAACATTTAGGCCTGAAGTTGGAGAAGGCATAGAAAAGAATTTCAGCTACTTCTGGTGATGCTTAAATGCAGTCATTGAGAATAACTGAACTCAGGAAAAAACATTAAAATATAGGAGACCTACTATACTTCACCCACAATTTAGTTGTTCACCTCGCAGTAAAAACCTCCCAGGAAACTTCCTTGGGTCTGCTGCTCTCCCATGTTGAAAAGCTGATGAAAGAGGCAAAACCTGTATTTCATATAATAAAGATACACTTTGTGATTACTTTAACAGTAGTTGACATCTAAGGAGTGAGAAAATAAAATGTAATACACATGCCCAAACATCATTTGAACCAGAAGTTTTAAACGGAGTGTTAGCAGAGGCTAACCCCCTTGATATCTTCTCAGATTAATTTCAGTGAGTCTGCAATTGGTTTTGTATGTCAACAGTGGTTTGTGTATCTTCTGAAGATGGAAGGCTTGAATCTAGGTTTCTATATCACCTATTACTTCATGTGGAATATATACATGTATTTTAATTTGATTGAGATCTTAGAAGAAATACCTATTATTGCTTAGAATAACTTTTTTATTATTTCTCAATATTATGTGTTTGGCTAAGTAGGAGTTACCTGTATTGCACAAAGCACTTCTTTTGGTGCTCTGCATTCTCAGCAGAAGTGTTGATCCTTATCCATGCTGACATCCTGAAGTTGTAAATCAGGTGTAATACTTATTAGTGAAGAAGGTACATTTGACCACAGCCTATATGTTTGGGTTTTTTTCCTCCTCAGAAATACCCAAATTGAATCAAAGATTGGCAAAGTCCCAGAGAGAGAATGAATGCCTCCAAGAAAAGGTAAAACATCTGACACTGGTGGCTGATACAGTTGAACTGAAAAGTCAACAGCTTCTAACTTCACTTCAGCAAGGGAATGAGCTACAAAGTAGATGCCGTGAGCTACAAAAGGAAACATTAGGTAAGAGAATTTTTTGTTTAAAGCAAACTTCCAAGTAAAATGAAATTGAAAACATCTTTTTAAAAGCTTACCGAAGTTGTGGCTGTTACTGTGAAAGCATTCAACAGCCCAACACAGGCCCTGATAAAATGTGGGTGTTGTGCAGTCAGACAGGCAGTATGTCATTCTGAGGAGTCTGTTACCCTGTTGGGAACACAAGTCAGCTGAGTGGGAGGGGGAAAATGAAGGAAGGGAGGAAAACAGTGAAGATGTTGGTAATGTATTTATGCTGTTAATTGTCAGTCTTATGTAAAACATCAGGGAGAAGGCTCTGAGATTAAAAAAGAAGTGCTCTTGTGTGGAAGCTAGGAAGGATTTTTGGCTATCATCAACAGAACTGAAAAGTCACTCAGGCTAAGCCAATATCTTTTTCTCACAGATTTATTAAACTTGAGGCTATATAATGATTTGCCCTTGAGAGTGTGTCTCAAGAATCTAGAGAGACCTATTGGGAAACTAAGAGCAGTGATAGCACTTAAAATTTTAGTATCTTCAGAGCTCTTTTGAGACAATGACTCATTACAAAAGGATTATTTGTATTAGTATCTCTTGAATCTCTTTTCTTTTTAGAGCTGCATTGCATTCATAGTGCTGGCCCAGAGACATTTTAAGACCTTGAAAACATACAAAGGTTGTGATGTTCTGGGCACAGGTTTGAGTCATCTCACTGGCACAGCAGTAACCATGCTGCCTTCTGCACAGTGTGTAATGTTAAATTTAAAACAGCAGGTCTCAGTGCTAGTCATGGTGAAGGAATTTGACTAATCCTTCAATGCCAGTGATAATAACAAATGTGAGACTGCAGATACCATCCAATGAATTATCAACCTGTGCTGCTGAGAACAGTCTTTATTTTTGTCACTGTGTAACAGTACTGTTAAGTTCCAGCAGCGATGCATTTGAATGGTAGAAAGGAGTACATAATTCGACACCATTTTCCAGACAGTGTCCATATAAGAAACAGACTTAATATGTCTTTCTTTTTGTGGTATTTGTTAAAAAAAGAAACTTTAAATGAAAGAAAGTAAATTACATTTTGTTCTGAAAATATTATTCTGTGGACTATTCACAGCATCCACTTTTGTCTCTTTTTATTCTTTTTTTTTTTTTTTTTTTTTTTTTTTTCCTTGAGGAGTTGCTAAGTGTTCCACTATCTCAAAAACTTGCCCATGGCATTTTTCAGTAGGTTCATTGTCTGATTGTAGCTACCTCTTCTTACTTAGTCCTCTGTTCAGAGTAAACTCTGGCAGGCAAGATTTGGGGATTGCCTTTAAAGTGTCAAGCTGTCAGTCGTAAGCTACATTATCTCTTTCTGAAGACCTGAATAAATGGAGAGAAATGCATCAATTCTGTTTAAGAAGGAAATTTAAAGACGATCTTAAACAGTTGTTGTGAAACAGTTGGACAGTTGTGAGAATTTTTACCTTTTTGTTTGACTTGTATGTAAAATCACTTTGAGAATTTGTAGGAGATGTGAAATAAAATGTTGGTAGTACATAAATGGTATCTACTATGTTGATCTGCAAGAAAAGTAAATAATTTCAATATTGTATTTACATTACATATATATAGTATGCATTATATATGTGTATATATACATATTGCCCACACAAGAGTCTGGGTAAAAAATAGTAATGAAAAAGCCAAAATCCCAAATAAGCTCAAGATTACATTGCTAGAAAAGACAAAACTGAAGAAATTAATTAGATGCACTGGTTAACTAAATTACATCGCTTGTCCCAGTAGCATAAGTTTGCCTATGACTCCTCATGTTTTACTTTAAACTTGTTTGGAAAAGATGCTAAAAATGCATCACTTATTTTTAAAAGACAAATGTTTCTCTTCCATTAAGGGATTCATGTTTTATCCCAGTAATCTGTATACATATGTGACTGCCAGACTGACTATTACAGTGCCACAGTCCAAAATTTGGAAATTATATCCCTTGGAATATTCTATGTGATTCATTTCTCAACATTCTCTTTTTGTCTTTACTTATGCTGAAGAAGTAACCTTAGAGATGAAGCTGAGAGGCTCTTACTGTACTAGAAATTGCTCAAGTGGATAGTATCGCTCAAAAGATAGCCAAGGTGACTGTCTCAAAAACAACATTAGCACTGCAGATCTTGTAATGAAACCCACAGGAATGATCTATTCTGGTTGATTAAGCTGTCCTTTCTCTGCTAGTATTTAGGGAAAGAAGGTTCATTTGGTTGTTAGTGTGGTCTTTTGCCATGCAAAGCTGCTTGTACCGCAGTCTGGATATTCTGCAAGTGCTGATAATTAGAATGATTTCTATGTCACTCAGGTAGTTGTCACAGATACTCAATTAAGAATCCATGCAGCAACATTTTGTTACGTGCTTCTTATGTGCTTATATAGTGTGATGTTTTGGTTACTGTATGCTATTTTCAAAGAAGCAGTAGACATAAAATGCTCATTTTGTGCCCTAGTGCTTGGCTTTTTTAATGTGTTCAGTATAAGCAGACATTAAACTTCCTTTTCAGGAATATCTTATCTCTTGTCATTGTAAGAATAGTCACAAGTAGTGATAAGTCATAAGCAGATAGATCATTTATTATTTACCTTTCTGTAGAAATTTGAACTTCTGCAACTTTCAAACTGGGTCTATCACCTGCCTTCCTTGAGGAAAATATAATTAAATTTTACATGCATTTTTCTTTTAGATGGGAAAATTAGTCAAAATAGAATAATCTCAGTGCAAAATTTCTTCCTTCTGAAGGATATTTTGATGTTTTGTTTGTGTTGAAAAGTTTTTTAATTTCCTGTGAAATAAAAGCCTGTGGGTGGCACATGTTACATTGTCAGTGCTGGTGTCCAGACTGTTGTTGTTCCTTAAGAGCTTTGTACAGTATCTGGAAGTGTAGATTTTACTATTTGTAAGATGTGACATTCAGTATAACTCAGCTAATATTGCACATTACTGAGTTAATTTTTTTTGGTGAGGTGGCTGTATGTGGGCATGTGAAACTGCCTGTGAATTCATTGGTAGTTCACAGGCATTCCTGGTAGCTGGAATGTTGGCACTTGCTGCTGTTACAGATAGTCTAAACTCCGTTTAATTCAGGATCTTGTTCTTGCTGCTGAAAACCACAGTGAAGTTCAAAGGAAGGAGCAGGTACTCTTCTTACTAGAAGAGTAATTACAGGCTGATTCCTCTTCCTTGTGTGTCTTGCCTTGATCTAAGGGGGCCTTGAGCCTAACAAAACCATCTTTTAAAGTTTTCAAATATGTGATGTAGTATCATTACGTAAGATATTTGTATTGTTACGTTTATGCCGTATGACCTTTTGAATTCCCTTTTTTGTTTTGTAAAGCTATTTACTTCAGAGGTTCCTGTAAACAATGAGTAAATAGTTTGTTCACATGCATTGTAAAAAAATACACTTTCTTTTTCAGTTTTGCCCACTTTTTATTCCACAAAGAATGGAGTAAATTCCAGGAGAAACATCCATGGCTTTCACAAAGGTGGGGTGGCTAGAAAAGTCATTCGATTTTACATTTAAATCTTGCACTGCAAAAAATTTGAAAGCAATCTTCTGTTCTCTGAAAAAGGTCTTTCTGTTCCATGTTTATGGTTTAAGACGCTGTATTTGTAGTGATGGGTTTAAATCTCTCTCTGATGGCTAGGTGTTTGGGACTGTAACATACTCGAGTTAATGGATATGCCTCCTCCTGCCTTTATTTCTTCCATACTGCCTCTGGGATGAAGAACACTCACTTATTTTTCTCCCAAACAGTATGAACAAGACTTGCTTATCACTTGGTAATCTTGTTGATTTCTATAGGAAATGACAAAGCAAATACGTTAATTGGCAACCCAGGTGGTGAGAATCATGTCTCAAGGTGGGAATATAAATTTCCTATTAACTTTCCAAAATGTCTTCTTTCATCCAGAATACTCCTCGGAGTTAATCTGGGGAGGATGTTTGTGATTCAGCTCTCAGCAGTTACGTTGCCCTTGGAGTTCAGCATTAATATGAGCAACAGTAGAGTTCTGGTTTTGATGAGAGGAAAAATTTGGGATTTATTGAACTATATTATTTTTCACTTTGATGTGACATAACTAAATGCGAAGACATGACTCTTGAAAGAAGCCTAAAATGTTAGAATATTCTGGAAAATTTTTATCCGTGCTTGCATCTTTGTTAGTTTTTTCCACTGCTGGCGTTGGAAGGCCAGCCAAGAGCTGCCATCTATCCCTTCCCTTCCCTTCCCTTCCCTTCCCTTCCCTTCCCTTCCCTTCCCTTCCCTTCCCTTCCCTTCCCTTCCCTTC
>JAOEHY010046444.1:6478-17733 GCA_025447955.1 Psilopsiagon aurifrons
AAAACTGCTTGTTTTACAGCTTAAACTGCGGCAGCTCTTTTAGGAGGGGGAGGTGGGTTAACAAACTGCGTGGCTGACTTACAGCTTAAACCACGACATGGGTTCAAACATAAGCAGTGAAGATTCAGGTTAGATATAAGAGAGAAGTTCTTTATCTTTATTGTGAGGCTGGTGAGGCACAGGAATGGGTTGCCCAGGGAAGTTGTGAATGCCCCACTGCTGGTGGTGTTTAAGGCCAGGTTGGACAGGGCCTTGAGCAACTTCATCTAGTGGAAGGTGTTGGAAGGGGAGTAGGAATTAGATGATGTTAAGGTCCTTTCTAACGCAAACCATTCTGTGATTCTATGATTCTATGGCTGCTAAAATAGTTTGATTTGAATTAAATATTTATGTGTGCTTCTCCCTCTTTTTGCACTGAAAGCCAAGAAACCCCAAGTCAGTAGTGTATTCCTTTCAGCACAGCAATACTAATGAGATGGCTTAGGCCACAGAATAAGGAACGCACAAGTATTTAAAATAGACTTAGGCTTTCTGAATACCCTTTTCCCCTTGCACAGCTACAAGACTACCTTTTTGAGCTGAACTGGAAAAATACCCGTAAGTCAAAACTGGGAGACCTCCACCTCTCAGCTCTTATCATCTGGTTGCGTGTCTCTCTAGTGGAAATGCATACTGCTTACTTAGACTAAGTGCTGCAGTAATTCATATCAGAAAAAGTCATACTTTTCCTTTAACAGAAAGGGTAATTAACCAAGGGATCAACTTACTTAGGGTTTTGGTAGATTCACTAATGCTAGAAATGTTTAAATCAACATATTCTAAGAGACATGCTCTAGTTCAAACAGAATTAATTCAGAGAAGTCCTATGACTTCTGTTATGAGGGAGGTCAGCTGAGATGTTCACAATGGTCCCTTTTGGATTCATAATCCAGGAAACTAAGAAGCTATATGAACCTCTTTCAGGAAATAAAGATGATGATAACTGTCTATAAATACTTGATAACATGAAATTGCTGGAGGAATTATTTGAGGTAGTTAATGATGGTATTATAGGGAATAATGTTCTCAAACTGAAAAGACCAAGGTAGAATATTTAAGAAAGACAGTATTTTCTAGAACTGAGGTCAACTGCGCAGTGGAGTAATTTGCAAAACTGAGTTCTATAAAAAGAGTTGTGCAAGAACAGAGTGAATAAAGCATATGAATAGTCTACGGAACAAGTCTGTTCTAAAGCTGGATAATTCAAACCTGAGTTTCTCAGAACATCCTGAACCGTGTTTAATTGGGTGAGTTTACAAAACAGGTGTGCTTCTTTTATATTTTCTTTTCTTAGAATTGATTAGAAAGTGCTTTTCCAGCCAATGCTTTCTCATCTGAAAGTTCAGACAGTAATTATTCTACCTGAAGTAGGTCCTAACAGGGCGTCCTGGGTTCAGCAGTAGCAGCAATTTTTCTCCTTCTTGGTAGCTGGTGCAGTGCTGTGGCTTTGACTTTCTGCCTGGGAACAGTGCTGATAACACTGATGTTTTCAGTTACTGCTTGGTCTGATCAAGTTTTTTCTGAGTCTCATGCTCTGCCAAGGAGGAGGGGAAGCCGGGAGGAAGCAGAGACAGGACACCTGACCCAAACTAGCCAAAGAGGTATTCCATAAACACAGCACGTCATGACCAGGATGTAAAAACTAAGGGCAGGGATCCGGAAGAGGAGGTTCTCTGCTGGGTAAGGCTTTGTATTGGGTGGTGAGCAGTTGTATTCTCCTTCCTTTTATTTCCCTTGTCATTATTATTACTGGTGGTAGCAGTAGTGGTGTGTGTTATACTTTAGCTACTGAACTGCTCTTATCTCAACCTGTGGGAGTTACACCCTTTCGATTCTCCTCCCCAGCCTTCTGGGAGAGAGGGGAAGAAAGAGGTGGGAGTCAGTGAGCAAACTGCATGAGTTACGACTTAAACCATGACACACAAAAATGGCTAGCTAATGAAAAAGGGCAAACTCTCCTCTTGTGACTTCATTGCTTTATTCCTCAAAAGTGAAAATATTTCCCTTGGAGACAGATATAAAAGTTGAGCATACATCTTTCCACTTCAGTGCAAGCTGATTCCAAAAGCCAAAGCTGTGAATATAGAAAAAGCTGACATTTGTATCTGCGGTCATGTTTCCTGCCGTTCCCCTCAGCTTTTTTTGCATACTGAGGTGGCTTGTCAGGGCTTTGCACACATTCTGTGTCTAAAGGAGACTCATTACTGGCCTGTGCAGAGACAAGGAAGGTGGAGAAAGCTGACAAGGTTTGCATTAATTGCACAGCTATCTGTTGTTCCAGTGGTATTCAAGCATATAATAACTTAAGTAGAGTTCCAGTGAGTTGGAAGCTCTTGCTTTTTGGAATGTTTTGGCAAGCTGATTTTTTATTATAGCACAGTTGGTATTTCTTTTTAAAGTCTTGACAGAAAGCTGTAGGTGGCCACATAGCTTTTGTCCTGCTGGCAGTACATTTGCAACATTCCAACAGTCAGGCATGAAGTCAACTGGTCCAACTGGATTTTACTATATCAAAGTTCTTGATAGAGGTCACACTAGACAGTACAGTTCAAAGGTAAATCTACCTGTAAAATCTCATAACGCATGGGGATAGATCGTGATTTCCATGGTCTGTTAATTATGTTTGGCAGCAGCTGGAAATTTCATCTCAGTACTCAGATTCCATTAAGTGGGGAGTATCTTGGGGTCTTGATCAACAAAATTTACCATACCCTCAAGCTATCCTTCAATAAGTTTGTGGCATTAGGCTTAGATCTGTACCCTCTTTATTCCTTTTGATTTTCTATCAAAGGAAACTTTTACCAAGTTACCCTAAGGTTTAAATTTGTGTGTGCCTATAATTTCTGCTTTAAAAATATACTTGATGTTAAGTTAAGTTTGCTGCTTCTGCTTCTTAAGATTTCATAGAAATTGGTGAAACAAAGCAGAGAAATTTTGCCAAAATAATGTGATAAATAGTGAAGATTCTGTTTTAATTTTCTTCTAAATCAAGTTAGAAGAGCAACTGGGAAGATTACTTTGCCTGGGAATTTTGGAATGTTGGAGACTATCTTCTTGTACATCATCACTATAAAGTATCTCCAGCACTGCTTTGGCATTTGCCAGACTCAACCACAAAACTAATTAGTTTATCTATTCAGATATTGCAATGAATCTGTTTTTAAACTGTAACTGATTTTGCTTTCAGTAAGGATTTTAGCAATTGTGTTTCATTGGTAGGGATACCCAAAGAAAGTGAAATATAAGGAAATATCACTATGGAATACTATTTAAATATGAGTGGAGGATGTCTGGAGTTACATATTTTGAAAATTCAGTCCACTTCAAAGTCTATGTTAAAGAATGCAATATTTTTAGAGCTTGAGTTCAAAAAGTAAATTATAGTTTGGCAAGTTTGCCTTGAGGTTTTTTTAACACTAATTAGTAAAGGAAGTCCCTATTTCGGATGTGCTGGCATTTTCTTATACCAGTTGCCTCCCTTGTCTAGAAGAGTGTACTGTAGTGGTGTAAATTAGAACAACCTTTAGGTTATTCTGGGTTTTGTAAGTGACATAGACTAGCCCATACTGTAAACAGCTACAATGCAATCACTATTGCCCTATGTAGAAAGCTAACACTAGAGATTAAGTACATTTGCTTTTCAGACTGGATTTCCACGTTTTGGTCTGGTTTAGTCTTTGACATCTGCCATGCATGAAAAAACATGCAAAGCAAAGAATCACTATCATCTTTTGATCACTGCTATTAACACTATGAGATAGGTCTTTCATCATCTAGTTTTACATAGCAGTTAAAGGCAACAATATTATACTTCTAAGATTTAAAACAAGTTGTTTAGAATCTGCATCTTATTAGTAAAAGGAAGAAAAAAAAGGATATTCATTACAAAATGTAAAATTAATTATCATTAAGCTAATTAGCCAGTTTGTTGTTCTCATTGAGCTTAGTGTTTCAATTGTATCTGTGAAAATTAGAAAAGAACTTAATTTGTGCAGAAATCAATAATTTATTTTGTTGTTGTTTCTGTTGTCATTTTGATAATGTATGTACATATTTAAATTGTTTCAGTAAAAAATACTCTAGTGAGACTTTACTTCAGGCTTGGCAAGAAAAACATAGTACCTAAGCTAAATGGATCAAGGATACAAATTATTGTTTAAGCAAATATTTATGACCATCTATGGTAGCCAACTCATAGGCAAAATTTGCTAGATGCTTTCACATGCCTGATGCCCAGCAGCTTTTATGACTGAGTTCTTTTGCAAACCAGAAAATCCATGTTTCCTGCTTGAATTATAGGAGAGCTGGCAAAGTGAAGACATATGTAAGTCTAAATGTTGTAGTTATACTATTTTATGCACAATTACTCTGGGCCATATAGATCCTTCCTGTGTTCCTGAAAGAGTACTGGGGGCTGCTTTGTCTCCAGAAATTCAGACGTCATTGCAAAGCAGATATCTAAAATCCAAAAAAATAATTTGGACTTTCCAGCTGTGAGTCACAGTGCCTAACTTTACGTGTCTTTATTATAAAACTCGTAATCCTGCTTGTGGATGTCTCAGGTTGAGATTTATCACGTCTGTCTTTAGCCAAATATTCCATACATGTATATCTGAGGTTTCCTTATTAAATCAAATGAAAAAAATCAAACAAAAAAAGAAATAAAGAGAAAAAGAAAGAAAAATAAAGAAAAATGAAAAAAAAAAAAAGAAGGACCTTGTGTATGAACTCTCATATATTTTTAATGACTGTATTATGATAAGAGGAATCACCCTTAAAATGCACTATTTTCCTCCAAGGATTACAGAGGATTATTACAATAATGAGCTTTGATGAAGACATCTGCAGAGTAGATATCTGCATTTGAGCAAAGAAAGTACATCCATAGAATCTATACATAATGCACAGAAATAGGCACATCAATTCAGTGACATTCTCCTGGCAAGACAAAGACTATAGAAAAGAGCATTAAAAAAAGACTCCTAGAGTTTGTTTTTTTGAAAATGGAAGGGAATTTTATCTATCTGATTACAAGAAAGAAGGGAAGTTAACCAACTGCCGAGACAGTGTAGGTAGAGTCTTTCATGCTTCTCTATTTTTAGGTTAGCACCATCTACTTTTCTTTATTCCTATTATTAATTAATAATCATTTTACTGTTTTTCTGTGTTCTGGTAAATTCCTTTTTTTAGACAGAATGGATTCTTCATCTCCCTGAATAGCTGCTGAATAAAAATATCTAAGAACTATATCCTAAGGATTTCATTAAGCCACTCAACCCTCTTTGGGGTTCTTCAGGGTTGTTTTCTTTGTCCACAATGGTTGCCATCACATTCCCTACCCATTCCTGAGGAATAAATAAGGTAAAGAGGAGGAGCTGAACAAGCAAATAAATAAATAAGTAATACCCTCACAGACAACCCCCTCAAAGCTGGATCATGCAAGTTACAATAATTCATAAACAGGGGAGGAAAGGGATAAAAAGCAACAGCAACAAAGAACAATTCCCCAAACAGTTGGCACATGAAACAGCCCAGAGGCAATCTCTCTTGTAACACACCAGCCAAACACATAGGTGTTTATGTGCAAAACAATCCAGTCTACTTTCCCTAATCCTCCAGATTCTGCCCTCCCCTGACAAAAACTGCAGCGCTTATCACAGGAAAGCTGGTACTTTGCCTTGCCACTCATATAGCCCTTGGGGATGTACAGCCTTAAAAGAAGCCCAGGTATGTTTCCCTTTGATATTTTGTTGGGATGAGTAACAAGGGAAATGAGATGAGACAAGCAATGATAAAAGTGAGGGTAGGATTCACTGGAGTAGATAAAGTTCAATTGCCTTGTACTAATGTAAACAAAATAAATTGAAGGGTCACATGCTAAAAATGACTACATTTCTCCACCCATTGTAAAGAAAATCTAGCTTAGCTACATATTTAACTAGAGTGATTACCTAAGATATGTATAACTTCTTGTACTATACACAAGACATTGAGCAACACCATCCATTGCTGTCTATATTGATATGAGAGCTCATCATACAGTTTCTCACTGTAGCCTTAAAATATCCTAAACCAATGTATTGGGTCTGTATGGTAAGGTTTTGGTAGCAGGGGGCTACAGAAGCAGCTTCCAGGAGTAGCCCCTTTGTCCCATAGAGCCAATTCAGGCACGCAAGACACTCCAAGACAGGCACGCCACTGGTCAAGGCCAAGTCCACCAGTGACAGCGGTAGTGCTTCTAGAACATGTTTAAGAAGGGGAAATAATTGCTGCACAGGTATAATTGCAGATAGAGAGAGGAGTGGGAATATGTGACAACAAGAGCTCTGCAGACACCAAGCTCAGGGCAGAAGGAGGGAGGAGGTGCTGCAGGACTGCACCCCATGGAGGGAACCCATGCTGGAGCAGTCTGTTCCTGAAGGACTGCACCTCATGGATGGAACCATGCTGGAGCAGTTCACAAAGAACTGCAGTCTGTTGGAAGGACTCAGGCTGCAGAAGTTAATGGAGGTTTATCTCCAGTGGAACAGACCCCACATAGGAGCAGGGGAAGAGTGCGAGGAGTCCTCCCCAGAGGAAGGAGCCAACATGACCTAACACTTACAGGGTGCTCCTTACCAAATTCCTGCTTAAATTCACTTGGACTGTTGCTGCCAGGAAAAACTGGCAATGGTCATCTTCACCATACAATGGCAAAAGACAAGCTGGAACTGTCAGGCTCCCAAACCAAGGCTAGAAACTTGGAGAAGAGGCAGAAAGTGTCAGAGCAAGCACTGAAAATCTGAAGCTTGAAATCTGTCCCTTCATCTCTATCTTTTCACCATGAATCTCCATCAGTTACTGTTTTACGCTGCTGCAGCTGTTGCAAAGGAAATAAAAATCAGCGGGACATTGTTGTAAAATTATTGACACTGTGTTCCTCATTATATAATTAATCGTTCACCTAGTTTCACAAGTATTTACTCTACATGGTTAGGTGAAATTCTTTAATACTATCACAGCGCCTCAAGGGCTAACAGCATTTTAGCTGTACTAGGTACCATAAGCCTATCTGTAACATGAAAGTTGTTGCCCCAGAGAGCTGATAGTCAAAATAGTGAGGGAAGGTAAAGGGCTGAAGCTTAGCTAAGGGCATGGGAAACTGAAATAACATGCTCAAGTCCATATGACAGATCAGAAGGAAAATATGAGGTAGAAATTAGACTTCAGAGCTTCATACTACGCGCCACGCACAAAGACATCTTCAGTTAAGCAGATTCTTGTATGGAAATCATAGCAAGATCAAATTCTCATGAACTCTTTCAAGTTTATGTCATGCATAGTTTCCTAGTTGAAAGTTAAAACTACTAAGTTGAACAAAAGGGAAATGTTTTTATAGATTCTCTGTTGTAGAAAGTGACACAGAGTTTCTTCCATTGGCTTCAAAATTTTTCAATAAATTTGTTGTGGTTTAAGCCCAGCCATAACTCAGAACCACACGGACACTATCTCACTCCTCCCTCCTGCTCCTTGAGGACTGGGGAGGAGAATCAAAAGAGCTCCCACTGGTTGAGATAAGAACAGTCCAGTTACTAGGGTATAACACAAACCACTGCCATCAGTAATAATAATGAGGGAAATAACAAGGGAAGAGAACACAACCTCTCACCACCTGCAGAGGTGGGAAAAAATGCTACTCCAAGTAAGCTGCATCTTTTTCTTGGAGGTTTTTTTTAGGGGGTTTTTTATTATTTATTTATTTATTTATTTATTATTATTTTTTCTTTTCTTTTTTGATTATTTTTAAGAACTTTCCTAATAATATCTGTTGGTTTTGGGCACTTGCAGAATCACCTTTTTGTGATATATAACATAATTACAAATGTAATTGATCTTTAACCTAAATCTCAACAAAATAAGTAGCTAGGCGAGTACTGAGGTTGTGATTAAGACATTCAAGAACTTTCTTAGCCAGCTAATACAGGTCACATAGATTTGCTTAACCCTGTATTTTTACTGGTTCTGCCCTAAGTGCTCGAATACTGTGAAGATGAAATAAAGATGCGCCAGGAAAGAAGCTATCCTCTTGAGATTGCTATGAAACACCTGATAATATGCAAGATGCATAAAACTGAGAAAGAATACTTGCTAGGCTCCTAAACATGAATAACTTACCTAGTTTCTAAAAAGCTGGGAGATTTCTGTGCAAAGGAATATGACAGTGAAAGGAAAACATTAGTAGGGGATATCTGTTGAATCATTTTTTTAAAAATATTTGAATTCCTGTTACTGCTTTTCTTATCCTACTTTTGAAAAGTATTTTTTTTAAAGTGATGATTCAAATGTTTTTTTCTAAATACAGTCTAATATTGATGTCTCATTTATGCAAAATGCTGTGTTTCACATAATATATTGGGCAATGTATATTGAAACAGAACTATGTGACTTTATAGTATTATAAAATAATATATCTATTAAAAATTCCAGTGGAGAAAATATAATCTGGATATTAAAATTAAATTGATGGAGAAGTAAATTCCATCTGAATTGTGCTAAATAGGATAAGTGTGACTGTAAGCAACTTACTAAGGCTGCCAATGCTCTAGTTCTTAGTCTACAAGGAAACACTGCTAATACTTTATTTTTTTGTCTTTCTTCTCACCTGGACAGAATAGGAGATCCATATTACAACCTGCAATAGCAAAATGTCTATGCACAAAGTAAATAGTCCTTGAGATAGTAGATAAACGAACATCTGTATAAGAAACATGCTTCCTTGAGATGGCTAAACTGTCTTTATGGGTAGCTTAATTATCTCTCACTGATTGGAAATAATACAAACTTACAAGTAAGAACAGCATTTAAAAGTTAAACCGCATCAATTCTTGGAAAGAAATGTTATGAGTATCCAGCATGAGATCCAGCATGAGAACCATCCTACCTGCTTGTCAATAACCATATGATGAATTTTTATATCTGAATTAGTTGTCTTGTCTTCTTTATACCATGAGAGAACTGCTACTTCAAGAGAATGATTTCCTATCATGCTTTGACAGATGCACAGAGATATTAAATTAATTTTATATTAAATTACATAAAATTAATCATCCCCTGGTGATCCAATATCATACTGTTAACTGCAGAGTGAGATCTGTATGAGATATTTTAAAGATCTGCTCTAGAAGCAGAAGAAGCATACTCTAAATGTACTTATATTTTTGTACTAACTGAAAAGAGGTAATGGATGTCTCCACTGTAGATATACAGCATACAACTTATATCCACTCGGGACACCATAGTATTTCACCAGGTCTCCAGTAGTCTGTCTCTGAGGGCATGAGTCTCCTGGTATCAGGAAAGAATGAGTCTAGATTTTAGACCCCCATCAGGAGGGATGTTAGTGCTGTGCAGGCTAAAATGGGGGAGAGAAGGGTCGAGCCTACTCTCCTGCCAATGGTGTTCTTAATGGTGTTCTCCCTTTGTTCCCAATTTGCTAGCCATGCTTATAACCTATTAAGTGGATAGCTACTGTGAGCCCCTTTCTATGAAGTTTCATTCTTTCCATTTGTTGTGCACATGCAGGTGAGCAGCATGTGAGAGCATCTGGCTCATTAAGTTGCTGTGTTCGGGACTACTCAATATAAAAAAAAAAAAAAACAACAAGGAAATTGATGAATTAAATACACAGACACACATAGCTAAGAAACAGGTGATAATGGAGAAAATAATTAAGATCCAAGCTCTTCAGCCACTAGGCTGATGGGCCACTAATGAAAATCTCAGATATAGCCTTGGAGAGGGACAGCCTGAAAAGGAGATGCAAAAGTGACATGAATATTAAGAGATATCAGAAGGGGCTTTTGGAACTGTGCAAAACTTGTCACATTATTAATTGAAGTGTCAAAGGTGGGGAAAGGAGAGAGGAGGATGTATGGAGGAAGAACAAATACAGGAAAATAGAAAGGATGACAGACAAAAGCAGCAGCCACATGCCAGCAAGCTTCCAGACTGTGTGCTCATCTGAGGAAGCCCTGTGCCTGATCACAGCAGTCTGTCCTACCTTCTTATTAAACACTTTTCTTGACTATTTTCTCCTTGTACAATTTTACTCTCTGTCCTGCAAGTGAGTGCTGCAAGTTCTGAAGGCCAGATTGGTAAAGGGGCTGAGGGCCAGGGGCCCATAGATCTAGCTATCAGCATGCAAACATACCAGAGCAGAAAAAGGGTTTGGCTATGAGAAACTGGGAAAGGGGACAGCAGTAACAGGGCTCATAGGTCTGTATGTCAGCAGCTGTATGTCAAGAGTATGAGTATGTGTATGTACAAGAGGTCTAAAGTCAGCAACCAGAAAGACATATTAATTTATTTTTCTGTCTAGCTAATCATATCTACATACATGCATATGTATAACTCTGTAGCTAACTTCAAGCTGAACATAGATAGTGGGTAGGATGTGCAAAGACTCACAGTTTTAGCTGGTGCATAAAGGGTCCAGGGTACAGTCATGGATATTAGGTAGACTGAGAGCCTAATTAATGCGCATTAAGGTATTCCTGACTGTGGTGATGCTTGTGAAATGACTGGGTGATTGCATGCATCTGTTTGCTACCTGATTTTAAGCTGGACTAGCGAACAAGCAGGAGAAAACCTGGATACTGTGAATATGAGGTTTTGTGAGAGTAGATATTGAGAGGGTGTGAGAGCTTCTGTCCTGATCAGCTACAGATGCAGAACAGGACTAGGCTTTCCACATTTACTTTTTATAAGGATGTTGCTAGTGCGCATGTGAGTGCTGCTAAAGGTAGCGCTGGCCTGTGGCAGTCTGTGTGGCTACTCCCTCGGCCTGTATCTTCTGTGAGAGTGTGACTGTGGGATACATCATCAGCCTTGTTGCTGATCAAACCTGTAGAGGGAAATGACAGTAGCCGCATCTAATAGGATAGGAGGGAGGTTCTGGACATGTAGCAAATGAGGATGCAACAGCCATGAAAGAGGGCTCCTGACTCCTTGAGACTGCTTGATGTGTTGGCTTTTTCACATCTTTAAGAGTGGAGGGAACAAAAGCACTTCCCTGAAACTTCATTACATTTCAGAGACAAAAAACTGGAAAGCTAACCATGGCAATGTTACGTTCTCCAATGTTTCATGTTTTTTTATCGTATAACTCTGTATAACTCTGTATGTCTTCCTATGTGTTCTATAAACCATAGCTTCACTGTCCTTGTCCCCCCCTCCCA